>JAQIVZ010002474.1:0-20646 GCA_034700945.1 Arrhopalites spinosus
AATGGCTGCGCGCCTTTGAATTTAAAGTTCCAGGTGATTGCAAGGTAAAAAAAGGAGCTCTCGACTAATTGCATTCCCGACAGGGACGCTTTTATTATAGAGTACGTTAATTGCCAAATACATAAATGACTACAGCCAGAATTGTAAATTTCCTCAATTCTAAATTTAGACTAAGGCAGTGAAATTGTAGACCCCCCGCTCTCCCGAGTTGTTGAATTAGCAGTAATATTTATAACCAATTAAATTAAATAAGTATTAACAATTATTCCTCAATTGATTTTACAGTAAGTCACAATGACCGTCACTAACGACCGAATGATGTGAGGTGATTTACTTAATTGAGTTTGTGAACTTTCACAACATTAAGTGCCTAACCCTGACAGTTTATACAAATAAAGGGAAAAAATTGTATGACGTGAAGGTCAGTGCACTCCAATTATTTTAACGGTTAAAATAATGGTTAAAATTTAACCAAGAGTCATATCCATGACTTTTACTGTTATTTGCCTTATTGTACATGCATGAGCATGACCCCGCGAGAATAAATGGCAGACATAAATTCCCAGAATGGTCGCCAAATTAATTCGGGCATTAAAATGATGACACAGATGAGGAGACTTTTACAGTAAAAAATGAAAATGATGTGTACATCCGAATTATCAAATCCCAATAACTTGACAGTATCCACAGAATCATCATAGGGGTCACTACGTTCCCAATATTGTAAAAAATGGGGGTCTACAATTTTGCTCCATTTGTCCCAACTCAAATAAATGCCACTTGACAAAATACGTCTCAGCGTATTTGGAACTTTTTCTAAATAAATTCGGTCAAAACCCGGCACATGAGGAAATGTAAATCCCCAGGGTACTCCCTGAAATATAATTTGTAAACGGTCCTCATGAAATGACCAAAATAAGTTTCTGTCCCCAATCATGTCAAATTTCAGACGAGGATTGTCTCTCATGACTGCCTGAAATTTATCCCAAAAATATTCAAAGTTCTCGGAAGCCAGAATGAAAACTGTATCCAGCTGAGTCAATTTATTTTTAATTATTTCTATCAATTGTTTTTCACAGGCAGGGCGAGTGGCGTTAATTACTTTGAAAAAATTAACAAATTTTTGACAAGCTGAAACATCCCCACAATTTGATTGGCTCAAAGGGACATCCGAAAATTTTATAATTTGATTAATAGACTGACCGGAAATTAAGTACTCCATGGCACCCGGGCATTCATGTATACAGTTGTGATGCGCACTTGCCAAATGCCTGTTGTACACTTCCCACGTGAAGTGAGAGTGTACAAGTTTTTTTATTTCGAGGCCAAATAATTTTTGTAAATTTTTTCCAAATTTTTCAAACTCCACTGCTGACCCATCCCGGCTACATCTGAGGTATGGTTGACTGACGTAGAGGGACTTGGAGCTAAAATTAAAATTGGCGGGGTCAAATTCAACTGGGGAAATTAGGCAAGTTGTGTACTCAGACTTGATAATGCCCTTGTATGCGTTGGTCAAAATAAGGGCCATGTAGAGCCACAGGCCCAACACGAATCGTGACACTGTGGCCACTTGGTCGTTGGCGCCATCTGAATTCTGACAAGGCAATTCAGAATCACACTGCTCGATTAGGACTCGACATGTAAATAAAATGGTGGTGGGGAGGGAGGTAAAATATTGTTTGTATGGTTTGTAGAATAAAACAGTGTAAAAAATAATGAGCAAACTGAGATTCACTCCCAGAGCCACCCAGAGTTGAGTTGTGAATGGCAAAGTGTAAAATTTAAAGGCGGTCTTAATTTCACAGACACTCCCAATTAATTTGAATTGGCGGTATTTTGTATAAGCGATTATTTGAAAATTGTCAATTCTATGAATGTGATGCATGTAAATGTCCCCTTGCTTGTAAATGGCCAGATTCATAATGTCAAATTGGAGACCGCTTGGCCACAAAAGGGGATAGTCAATTGTCCCATTGATGGCGGTCAAAAGATAATAAATTATGATCCAATCAAGTCTTTTAAATATTTTTCCCCCGCCTTTTTCTAATTCTTCATAAAAATCCCGGTTTGACTGAGCGACCTCCCAAAATATATTTTGACCCCAGTCAATATATTTCAGGTAAGTTTGAGTCATGATTTTGTAACAAGATTCTGACCTTGGACAACTAAATTGTGGATTAGTGGACATGATCTTTGAATAGTGACAGTTGTGACAAATGACCTGACCGAAAATATCCGTATTTTTATTGTAAAAAATTAGGAAGGTTGGGGAATTTAAGGTAACAATATCATGAAATGGGTAGGTTTGTAATTGTGGGGGATTTGAAATCTCCCATTGAGCAATAAAAATAATTAAATATGGCGTCAATTTGAGTGCAGTCTTTTCTGGCAGTTGCAAGATTGATGATGATGGTATCAATAATTCATTGAATTCGGACATACTCCCGAGGTCATTGAAATTTTGAGTGTTAAAAAAGAGGGTGAAACAGTGTGTGTGTTTTAAGCCCCATTTAATATGAATTGGACGACTAACCCGCCTTTGTTTAATTTTCGCCAGTTTTTCATTCGACTCTATTCGCACTGGAGATTTTATTTGGCCTGGCAAGGTATAGTCTACCTCTGTAAATTTTTTGTAGTTGTGAATGTAGTGGAAACAATTGATGGGCATTTGACCTACAAAATTGTACAATTTTATTTTTTCCTCTGTTTTGGCTATTATTTTAGTCCTCACTGTAATTATAGATGTCACCATTAAAGTCCACACAATTGACAATTTTGTAACCAACATTTCAATTACTGTTAATTGAGATTGTCTATTTTAAAAATTAAATTTATCTGTTTTTCAGTTTTGCATTTTTTTATTGAAAATATTCTCAAAACGTGATTGTCTTGCTAAAGGATGCTCAAGGAGTGTAACCGACAGTACATTTAAATAGTTTGAGCACCATTTAATTTAAATGGAGCAAACATTAAGTAATTGCAATTGAGGAGTGTTGGCATGAAATGGGAGACACATTGTTAAATTAAGACATGAAACATTAAATTAAATGGACACGAATAAGTTTGTGCAAAATTTTTTAATTTAAATTAATGTACTTGACATGACATTTTCCTTAGAAATAAAACCAAAATGGAAAAAAGTAATTTCTAGTTAGTTACATTCGAGAATTCAACAAATTGAATAACCATTTTTATAATGAAAGAGAGCGCCAAAAATTTAAACGATGATGAAATGGTTCAACAATTAAACTAGTCTTGTCATTAATTTCGTACCATGTCAAATTTCCTTCCAATGAATTTTGACTTAATTCTGGCCATTCTTTAGCATCCCCCCACGTCCCTGTCGGTTCACTGCAACAAACCCAATTCAAAATTAGTCATCAAAATTTAACAAACAATTAAAAATAATTAATTTACAAATCAGCTCCAAATGATGCCCACAAATTGATGTACTTTTCCACAAACAGGGCTGATGTAGAATTGACCGGGAAACTTGGTTTGAACGTCCATCTTAATAAATATTGTGTATCGTCCACGTGGGACACTGTCAAAATTCACAAAAAATAGTTTAAATTGTTCAAGCACAATTATTAAAAATAATTAAATATTTACCAGTTTGATTTGGATTTCCCGGTGTAGGATCTGCTAGGCTGTGTTCTCCAGCGTAGTCAAAATAATAAATAAAAGTGGGGGCGCCACTCCCACTGGCATAAAGTCGCGCCTGCGTCTCAACAGGAAAGACAAATAATCGGTCCGAGAACATGTGCTCCACTTTATCCCTCGTCACATTGGACACTGTCTCGCCTGCATCTAAATAATATTGCCAAATGGCCCACGAGATGTCATCCAATTCGGGCTCCTCCAATCCCAACTCGTCATACATTAAAGCGACTGGTGCCAATTTAAGCCAATTGGAATTTAACTCTTCTGTTGCGGTCTCATTCCGAAGGATCACTGAAAAACGGGCCATAATTAATTATTGGGCTTAACTTAAACATTAGTTTTAAAATTACCGCGAGTCTGTTCCAACAAACTTTCTTGTTTAACCACTCCACTAATAAATGGAACGGGATTGGACACGTGACCTTGTGACAGTAGCGCCAATGGTGAGTCCGTCAAAAATGACCCTGTCCGATTTGTTTCTATTACTGGACCAAAAGCTGCCATTGGGACAAAGTTCCATTTCTAAATTCAGAATTAAAGTATTAATTTACAATTAAATTAAGCATCAAATTAATTTTACTTGTAATTGTTGATGCTGTAAAATATTTTTGTAGTCAGTTTGGCGCAAACATTCCAATTTTTGGGTCGCCGTTCCATTGCATCCAATGAGGGCTGATAACTTCTCGAAAGTTCCTTCTGGGTCATGTGACATAGCCCAAGGGCATAAGGATGACCCACTAATGGCTACTGCCGTTTGAAAAAGTCCTTGAGACAAGGGCGACAATAAATGAAGCGAAACCGCCGCTCCACCTGCAAAATGGGGAATTGGCGCCAAAGTCAATCTCCTAATTTATTTGATTTTTTAGGCCGTGTTTAAAATTCGCTATTTGGGTTACCTGCGCTCTCTCCCATAAGTATCACGTGATTATTGTCTCCACCAAACGCATGTATATTTTCTTGCACGAATTTGAGCGCCATTGTTTGATCCTTCAATCCATTATTTCCACTAACTAAAACGTCGCCATTTTCACTATCAAGTGGGCCGGTACTTAAAAAACCGAGGGCACCAAGACGGTAGTTGATGGCAACAAACACAAGTTTTTCAGTCTCCATCAAATATTCCGGTCCCAACACATCGTAATCCCCGCCAGTTTGAAATGACCCGCCATGCACGAAAACAAGTACAGGCAATAAGGCAGTTGTGTTTGGCGGTAAATTTGGTGTGTAAATATTTAAAATGAGACAATTTTCTTCACCAATCACTTCATGCTCGTAACCCGATTGCGCGCATTTTGAGCCGAATTCTGTCGCATTTTTAATTCCCGGCCAATCGTCAACTCTTTGTGGAGGCTGCAAGGTCCAGGTAAATATTTAAATTAATTTGAAATTACAAATTAAATTATTTTACTTACTTCAAATCTTTTGGGCGGGTTGGCGTACGGCACACCAAGAAATTGAGCGAAAGATTTTCCACTTAAAGTTAAACCGACTTTTCCTTGTAGTAATCCTTGACTAATTTGAACAATTAAATTTTTATTAAATTCATTTGAAATTGATTTTAATTCTAGTGGTGGAGATGAAGTTTTTGAAAATACAAATGTAAAGGCAATTAAAAAAATTACGGTGCCCAAAATTAAATACGCTTTGTGGGTCATCATTTTAATTTATTTTTTTGTTTCAATTTACAAGCTGCAGTTAAAATTAATTTTGTGCCAAATTAAAATTTATGTCGTGGTCAAATTTTTATCTCAATTACATTTATGACATTTATGATAAAATTAAATTGATTACAATTTACAGCTTTATTAGATTAATTGTGACAATCAATTCATTAACTCTATCTTATTAAAAAGGGCAGGGGTTTCAAATTCAAAATAATTTTCCGCGGTTTTTAAAAATTTAAAATAAAGGTGTGCCATTGGAACCACGTGTAGAAATGTAAATAATTTCACCCCGTCTTTCCCCCCGAATTCTACCCGTATTGATATTTTTAGGTGGTTGTAAAATAATCCAACGGCCAGTATCCAACCGATTCTCAGCCCGTGCCTCCAGTTGGCGGGTAGGATTGACCACGTCCCATTTAACATGGTCAATTTTAGTAGTCTTACGAATGACCCCACTGCCACGCTTGTCACCAATGAAAGCCTGGACGACGATTGGTTGTTCTGGATTGGTCACATTTTTCTGAATCGTCACATCGGACAGGCCACTCGTATAAAGATAGTAGCCATCCAAACAGTAGATTGAAACGGCGGGATTGTCTTGACCCTCAAAATTTAGTTTTCTCGCGGGAGCTGTTAAAATTAAAATTTAGAGTATTTATTTTTAATTATAAGTTAATTGTTTTAATTACCAATGAGCTTCCCCGTTGAATCATATTGGCACCCATTCTGATCACTTGCTCTCAATTGGGCCCATGCGCAGTTGAGGATGGTGAGAAGAATTAAAATATTAATTGATATGTACATTTTAATTATTTAATAAGAAAATACTTTTTGATCCTTGTCAATGAAAGGTGAATGTTGTAATAGCGTTAAATTAATTTTAAATAGGGAGTCATTGTCAAATTGTACGCAGTCAAGGTTCTGTTTTTTGTTAGGCCACACCTTTCTTACCTGGAATGTTAATTAGTCATTCAAAGTTACGCATAGGAGAAGCTCCCTACTTTGAGTGCCCTAGTGCTATAGAGTGGCCTTGAAAGGAGGATGATTCATGGAGGAGATTTCTTAGTCTGGCTTATTTACATTTTATCCAGTTTTGAAGGAGGCTTGAAAAGTTAATTGGAATTTGTGTTGATTGTACAGGTGAAGCTCACCTGTACAAAATTTACAAGATCTTGAAAGCTTTTGAGGTCTGAGTGAGTCACTTGTATGAGCAAAAATAATTCATAAAAAATAATATGAGTGATATATTTTACTAAATGTTGCTCCACCATTTCATTGGTTCCGGTTATGTACATCACGTGACATAATTTGAGGACTTGACCCTTAGAAAATTGTCGCCATGGGCAGGGCATGATCTTTATTTACATTTAAAAATTAAAATATTGTCCCAAAAATTTAACTACACTCGTGATTCATTAATTTGCGCGCATGCTGTCCACTCATAAAATTGGCCGAAAATAGTATCCACTTGAAGAAAATTTTTGTGATAAAATAAAAGCATGTAATTCAAACTCTCCCGCCAATTCTCATCACCATGGCTCGTTCCAAAAGCAAAGGGAGTAAAACGAAGCGAAAGGGTTCCATCAAGAAATCAAAATCAACTGCACACACCACAAAAAGTGAACCCACCCAACAACCAAAAGAAGAACCTGGACAAGAGCTCGACTCCATCGAAGATTTGGACACCATAATAATTACTGAAATGCGCCACGACAAGAAAAAAGAAGAAAATACGCGCTACTCCATCAACGACAATTTGAATCATCCCATGTACACGGCAGAAGAAAATGAAGCGTGCTGTTCTCGTTTTGGCATTTATGTCAATGACCTCAACGGTAAAGCCGCCATGAAAATATTGGAACCCACCAACTGTTGTAAATCATGTTCGTGTTGTTGTCGTTGCTGTTGTTGTTGTAAATGTTGTTGTGGTTGTACTGACGAAAGAATTCAATTACAAGTCTACTCCCCTCCGGGTCAGTTGGTGGGGAGTGTGACCAAAGTGGGGAAGGGGAATAAACCCAATTTTGTTATAAAAGATGAAAGAAATATTCTCAAATTTAACATAAATGGCCCGCCTATTACAAACGAGAAAGATTACAAAGATTTTGTTGTCGAGTCACCTGATGGGAAGAAGGTGGGGACTTTTCCGAGAATGTGAGCGGGGACTTTTAAAGATAGTCAGGAGAAGGATGTCGACAATTTTAGGGCGTACATTCCCAAGGACACAAGTGTCAACATGAAGGCTGTTGTCATTGCTGCTGTCATGTTTGTTGATAATACTTTTTATCCCAAGCATAAAAAACGTAATAAAAAATAATGGCGGCAAAAGTTTTCAAGTTTTTTTTACATTTAATCGTGCCTCACAACGCAAATAAAACATTTACATAAAAAACCATGCTAGTCGGCACTAGTCTTGTAGGTTAAGATTAGGCTGGTGGACTCGGTGACAATAGTAGAAATTACGGTAAGGACGAGGCCCTTGTCCACAAAGAAAAAAATCCCCCACGTTCACGCTGAGAGGGCGACAACTTTTTTCATATTTTCGAAACCACAACGACTCTCGTTGACCTTTCCAACTTGCCAACATTTTGACTGAAGTACAATGAATGTCCGCCAGGCGACTTAAGATCAGAACCAGTAAAATGGAACAATTTCCGGCTATGAGCAGGAAGCGGAGGCTTGCGGCGACAACGGTTAAAAAAATGTAGATAATTACGCCAATTCCCATCAAGATTTGAAATATGATTGCCCAATTTTTATAGATGGCGTGAAATTGACGGTCGAGGGTCCTCAATTCATTGTACCCATCGTGCAGAGACAAAAGTCCTTTCCCCTTTGACCCTCGAACAATTCTAAGCATCAATTAAATTAATTATTGTAATCCAGTCCCAAAAAGAATAAAATGAGTATAGAAACCTTAGAGAGGAAAGAATTGGATGGATGGCGCTGACGTAGCAGAAGACGACCATTGTATGCCAGATTACAAAATAAAGACGAAATCCATGAAATTTTAAATGAAAAACAAGTGCCAAAAATTTTATAAGAAAGTGGACTCGATGTGGATCTTGCGCAAGGGATGTTAAAAGTTCCATCGAGTGAGGTTTCGTAAAAACTCCAAGGGCCCTTCCAATCACTGAGAAACACGAAATGAATATGAATCCCTTGAAGTACTTGGCAATCCGACCTTCGGTATCATTTTGAGGTAGTCCAAATTGTTCTACGGAAATCATTTGACATTTTAATTATAATCAAAATGTTAAAATGTGGGATGGTGTACTTGTCAATTTGAATGAAGTGGCGAGGATGGAGTTGACGAGATGGTGGTGCCCTCCATAATTTTGAATTGTTAAGCCATGATTCAATTCCAACATCAAAAAGGCCTCCATCACAAACACTAGATTTATTTTGTCCAAGAAAGCGCCCCCCTCTTCATTAAATTTCTGGTAGATTCTCCATCCAACAAAAACCAAATACAAGAAATTCAGGCCAATGAATATCCATAGATGGCGCCAGTAGGAGGGGTGGGAATCAAATTTGAATTTTCCCTCTCGTGGGGAGAATGAGTAGGGACTCACTCGACAGAAGTGGCCAAAATTGACAAACCAAATAAATACACGAACCGTCTCCCTACTAAACATTTTTCTAGCTGAAAATTTTCTTTAAAAAGGAAATTACGGTTGAGTAGAAAACTGATAAAATAGACCACAGAAATAATCAAGCGTGAGATTGTCCTATCTTTTGTCAACAGAGGGCACTGTGGATCACATGAAATGAAGTCACTTTGTAGAAGGTGAGTTGAGGATTAGAGAATTTGAAACAAGGAAAATGAATTTATGAGACAACATTTGTCAAAAATGGGGTCATCGTACTGAATATACCCAAATGGCAGTGGAGTCATATTTCTAATGATTAAGTTTGGTACAATTAAATTAAATTAGAACAACATTTTCATAATAATGAAATACCACGTCGTAGTAAAACATACCTCAAAATGAACAATTAACAAACAATAATAATACACATCCACATCCACCAATTAAAATTTTCTACGTCTTAATATACAAGAGCAAGATGGCCCTCATCGTTTTTAGTTTAAGGTACAATGGGCAGACTATTTGAATTTAGGTACTTCCAAAAAAATTGATCATGTCACGAAATTAAATTAATGGTTTTAATTGAGGAATAATCCATTAATTTTCCTCACCATGTCTCACCTATCTCATACATATGCCCTGAAATTGCAACTTACTGATGAATAGAGGAGTTTATAAAACAGTAATTCAAAAAAAATCATGTTATAGCTATCAACTAGAGACATATTTATTTAATAACTCTGATCACAAACGGTTAGCTTCAAAACCTCACGGTGAGTCTGTACAGAATTTTGTGCTGAATTTTTTAAAAATAATAAAAAAAAATTTCAATTATTGAACTGAGATTTGAGTTCGTGGGTGCAAAATCTTGCAAGGACCAAAGGCTTCACCGAACCAAAACCCATTTTTTCACCCTAAAGTTGACTGGGGGAATTTTGATTTACTTTTGAGCATTTCTTAGAAATTACTGTACGTCTGGCAATGACTACTGTAAAATGAATATTCCATGTATGAAATTTTAATTTTTATGCATCACTATGAAATTATGGGCTGTAAGTTACAGCCTGTAACTCTGCCCCTCCGGTTAGATTTTAGTTGGAAAAGAATGTTAAAATGTGAGGAGAGGAACCTCATGTTTATTTGAGACATATGTCCGTCAAAAATAAAATGGAGGAAAAATATATACATAATAATTATGGATTCTAGGTCCCCAGGTGTTATGGACTCTGACTAGGGAGTGAAACCCGGGCTGGTTGTACAGTGAAGCAACTGGAGTATGGAGGCTGAGCCTGTCTCAAATATTCCATTTTTGTCCCTTGTTTGATGAGGAATTCAAGTCCGGATTTACAATTAAAATTATATGACATCCATAAACACAGAGTCAATGGGCAGTCCTACTATTTGACGACCAAATTCAGCTGAAAACTCGTTTGAAGATACTCAAAATTGTCAAAAAAATGTTTGGGCTGGCTGTAATGCCACTGTGATTGTTAGTTGAAGAATTATTTTCATTTTGGGCATGGGAGTATTGTCTAACCCAAGGTATTATTTTTCAGTCCCCATGTTCCACTCGGATTGCCCTCCATTAAATTCTCCAATACCCACTAGGAGCATCTAGTCCAAATCCCAGGCTCATCTCGTTCCAATAACTAATTCAACACAAATTTGTGTCCGATTAATTCCCTACCCAATTTCTTCCACATTCTTAAGAGTGTCATAATTACACCGACTACGCACAAAGTTTCGTAAAGGTTATTTTCATTTTAGAAGAATCCAGGGGCCGTAAAAATGAGCAGAATTAAAGGTAATTAACAGAATCGGGGGACAAAATAAATTAAACTTGCAAACTATGGAAGTTCAAAGCTGGACTCAAAAAGGGCTCAGAGTGGGTGTAAATTTGGTGAATTTTCAACATTAAAACTGACCCTAACCCAACATTTCCGTCACCCGAACGTGAAGGACTTGATCATTTTCTCCACCGAACGCGGTTCGCGAGAATTGCAAGATTTTGCACCCACGTTTGAGTTTGAGATCACGAGAACCAACGCGGAACCAAAATGTAAACATATTTAGAGGGGGGCTCATTTAATTGGCGTCAGGGCCTAATTATATGCCCTTGGTCATATTTATATGCCTTGTGGGGCACAATTAAATGCCCTGTCGTCAGGACACAAATATATCCCCCAAGACACACAAATATGCCACATAGCGTAGACTGTTTAAGGGAAAGTTGTGGAAATATTTTCGAATGAATTGGTTCCCACGGATAGAGAATTCAATGAAGAGTGTCGATCCTGCTTCTCAGAGATTTCCAATTGAAACATGAAAATGGCGTACGTGACCATCACGCCGAAATACTGAGAAATTAATAAAATTAATTTAAATTGTAATTAATTATATAAATTATATTAACTATTTAATTAACTTACAGCAATGACCAAACTGTGATTAACTTTATACAAATTTCTGGCAGTAAACTTCCATTTCCAGTTTAGAATCCATTCGGCTAATAAAATAAATTCTGCATCCCGTGTCTTGAATGCCGCGCATGTTCAAAAATAAAAAATAATTCACTTAATGAAATTCTGTTGAATTAAATAATTTGATCGTTATGACTTTTATTAATTATTCTCACCCCAGTATCAATTTGACCTCTAGATTTTGAGTGAAGCGCCCTCATCTTGTTTTCCGTCAAAGCTGTCGTGACGCCATTTCGTGTTTTGAGAATCTAAAAAAACGACGGGTTTCAAAATAAAATTTTAAACAAATTTTAAATTTCCCACCTTGCTCTCCATTGTATTTCCCAAATTGGCGACTAAAATGAGGTACATGAGACTTGACATGGTACCCAGAAAATTGGAGCCATGATTTTCCCTTGGCCAAAAAATTGAATGTAAGGACGCCGCCATGTAAATACCAGCCTGTACTACAATTATGTGAATGTAGATTCCCGCCAAATTTAAAAATATTTGAAAACATTGTTGTAAGGATTTCAAATCCTTGAATAGATTGACGCTCTCATTAAATTTCTCTGGCTCTGCATCTTGATTTTCTTCCAATCGGGCGCTCATTTCAAAATCGGGGTCACAAGGTGTTGTGCGGTCACCATTTTGATCAATTGAATTTGTACTGGCGCTGTCTTTGAGATTAGCTTGAACAAACTGACCACACGTTTCATAAGCACGTGACAAATTAATTCCCATTAAAATGGTCACACTGGGAATGAGAAGGTGAGTCATGGTGACAAAAATGTCGCAAAAAATGGCGACAGCTTTAGCAACTAAATTATTATTTGGTAAAATGAAATATTCAATATTTCCCACACTCTTATCCTCACCTGACTTGTAAACGTCCATGACAAGTGAGACGATTGAAATAAAATAAGTTGACACAGATAAAGCCAGCCAGGTCAATAAAAATTTGAAATTTCCCGGACTATCGTTTAAATAATTATCGTGATTTATTGCTGACTCCAACAATTTAATTAATTTAACGACCTTTTGACAATGAAAAAAACTAACAAAACGAAAAAGCAAGTCAGAAATGACGAACCAAATGTGGGTCATTGTGGCCAAAGATTTATAGGTCAAACTTTGAGAATTTGTATCCATAAAAAATGACCCATTGGCACTGTACATGAGGTCAATGTGTATGATGAAGAAGGTCAAATAAAATAATTGGTTGAAGACATTAAAAGGCGCTAAAGGTTTGAATTTAAATTGAGGAGACAAAATGAAGGGACTCCCTATGGGAAGTATTCCAGTTGACCATGACAAAAAAATTGTCGTTTTGAGAAGGTTGAATGGACCAAAGTTTAACATTTTTTTCAAAATTTTGAAAAAATTTATGAGAATAGGTTCGGGAAAAATTGAGTAAATTGGATTTTGACTTATCTCAAGGGTTTTTTTCTCATTAAGAAGAATTTAGGCCGTGTTTACCTACAGCTCAATCAACCACCTGCCGTCTCTCAAGTGCCACGCCCATGCTCCTTACTTTTTTTTTAAAAAAATGAATTAATTGCTGGCATGTTTTTAATTGGACATGGCGGATAATTTGTCTCTTTTAATTTAATTGTCCATTTTTTGTTTACATAACAATCCTTAAATGACTTGTCATAACTAATTCCAAGTTTTCGGCAATGTTTCCCCTCCTCATTCATTTTTTGGACAGCCGCATTGATGCCCTCAAGTAAGGTCACCAATTTTGAGGTCTCTCTTTAATATTAATTCGGAATAATTTGTACGGCAAAAGAATGTCCAATGAGAGAGATTGGAAAAGTATTGAAGGATGGGCGAAAGGTGGAGCTTTTGTTGAAATTGTTTAATCTCGTCTACTCTGTCATTATTTTTATTTCTGAGCCGACGGTTCTTATTTATAGGTACATTTTTTTCTTGATACGTCACCATTTCTATATTTCTCGTCTTAGTTCCCACTGAATTGATCAGACTGGAAGAGAACTGCCTAATTATTATTTACATTGTTGCCAAATCCAGATTAAACTTTTTTTTTGAGTATTAACTTTATGGTCAATTTATTTTTTTAGTTTTGCCGATTTTTTCTAAGGAATGAACATGAACATTTTTGGAAAAATAATTTTGTAAAAATTCCCCATTTGCCATTTTTCAGAGAAATGATTTTGCAAATTTCCTGTACTCCAAGTTCTGCAACTTGTTGGTCACAAGGTGCAGTGAAGACAGGACATGACGCTAAACGAATTTGACAACTGACGTCAGAGTGACGTCATCTCAACTCTTCTTTTTTCCTTGCAAATTTACGTTGCAAAAACTTGCTCCGCTTATAAATAAAAGAGCGAGAACACGCTCAAAACGACACCAATCAATATTTCACTCAGCTGCTTCCCCTTTAAAAATGTTCAAAATTTTGTAATTCATTAATTTAATTTTTGCCCAACATCAATACTTTTTGTAATCTTGTCAACCACAAAAATTTAAAAAGTGCAGAAATTCAAAGGGCAGAGTGACGTGCCAAAATTGTGAAAAAAATATTGTCAATACTCAAAATTAAAATTAAAAATATCATAATTAAATTTTTTATTCAATAATAATTTATTGAATAAATCGTAATTAATTAATATAAATTAATTACGTCTGGAAACGACGAATATGAAGAAATACAATCCCGCCTCCAATCCCGCCACATCTCCAGCCTCCCTTCTCTCTTCATCCTTCGACCCAACCACGATTAAAAAGAAGGACATTGACCTGACCCCAATTTTAGGAAAAAATGAGAAACTTGCTTTCATTCTCAAGAACGTCTTGACCCCAAAAGAATGCCATGACCTCATAAAGTTATCAGAAGAAACAGGCTACTCTCCTTCTGTCATAAATGCTGGAGGAGGTCAACAATTCTATCGACCTGAAATTCGTGGAGGTCATCGTGTCCTCATTGATGATGCCGAATTTGCCCAGAAATTACTCACAAGAATTGAACCACACCTCCCAAAGAAATTTATGGGAAAGGATTTAGTGGCCATAAATGAAAGACTACGATTTTTAAAGTATGACCAACCAGGTCAACAATTTAGGGCTCACATGGACGGAAGTTACATGAGACCAGATGAGTCTGCAGCCACTTTAATTACCCTCCAAATTTATTTAAATGGCGGTTTCAAAGGAGGCAATACAACTTTCTTGAACTTAAAACATAAAACAAGTGTCCCCGTGGTCCCCGAGGTGGGAAAGATTTTAGTTTTTGAACACAAAATAATGCATGAGGGCTCTCCAATGAAGTCTGGAATAAAATATACTATTCGTCTTGACGTTTTGTACACTCATTCTTCTAGAATTTCTACCTAAAATAATTATTTTAAATGTCTATTAAAATAATCTTATTTTATTTTTCTTTTTGTGTAAAATATGAAATACAAAATTGACGTGATTAATTTTGTTTAAATTATTTAAATTAAATCTAACCATTAAATTAAAAATTAATGTGACCTAACCTAAGATATATGGGAGGACGATGACTTGTCAATTAATTAATTAATTTTTCTTTTCTAAATAACCTAACCATGTATTATTTTTTAGTCCTATGTTTTATTTTTTTTTTTCATATTTATATTCTCTCGTCTACTTTTATTACACAACGTTTTTTATGTCTTTGTCAAATTTTATTTTTTTACACCGTTTAAAATGAAATTAAAATGTAAAAAATTTTGGTAGTCACCTGTACAGTCCATGTCTGATGGAAATAGGGATTGTAAAAGAGTCGGGAGTCGGGACGACATTGATGCCAATCCCGGGATTTTGAAATTATTTTTTTTAGATTAATAACTGATTTATTTAATTATACATTCATGAATTAGACGCATACCGTCAATAATTTTACAATTTAAAGTAATGCAATGACGGTATGTGGGTACAGAGCACAGAGGCAAGCACGACCGCCTTATCAATTTTTAAAATTGAAAGATTAAATTAAAAATAATCCCCAAATCTTTGTGTTTCTGTACCGAGAACTAAAGGGTTCATTTCTTTTGGTCCTTTGGGTTGAGACCTCTGAGTCAGACAAAGGTTTTTTAAGAAATTCAAAGCCTAATCTCAGACTTTTTAATGACTTTTTATGCTCTAAATGATATTTTGTACTCCCGAAAAATCCCGAGATTTCATATTCTCAATCCCGGGATTATCGGGAGTAAAAAAAGGCCGTCGGGATCCCGGGATTTTCGGGACCAATCTCTAGATGGAAATGTATGTTGGTTCTTGCAAAGGAAAGATTGGGGAATGTTCCCAATGTTGAACAAATGGGAAACATTGCCCAATCTGTCCTTTCCAAGAAAAACCCGTACCATTCTTGTGACTATTAAATTGTTTTTTTTTATTTTTGACATGTTCATTTTGAGAACAAAACAATTTGATTGACTTTTTTATGTGGATAAAAAGTGTGTCTAGTAGTCTCTAAATAAAATGTCTAAATTTTTTGACATTTTTTTTTACCATCAAGCGAGAAAACTGATTGATGTGTCAACAAAGAAGGAACATGGAGACTTGTCTACAGTTGAAAAAAATAAAACAATTATTTTGAAAATTAAAGTCCACTCAATAAACTTTTGACAATTTAATCCTCTATTTTTAGTTCTGTAGTCAACTCCAGCCTCACATTTTAAAAATATTCTAAATCCTTAAATGAACTTGGAAAGCGTCAAATCAACAAAATACCAAGTCTTTAATTAGTTTTAACTTAAAAGTCTGTTAATGAAGATACTTCATCGAATACATTTCAAAACATTTGCTTTATATCGTTCTTCTGCCACAACATTCCCAGCAGGGACATAAAGGTCACAATAGTGACCCCATTTTTATTGGCCAGGCCCACCCCAATAAATTCACTGGCTTTCCAAATGACGTGTATGGTGAAATGTTAAATAATAGACATTCTGACAATTTAATTTCATCTTGCGACATTTTTAATGACACATGCAGTTTATAATTAAATTTTTCGAAATTCTTTTTTTTTTGCAAAAAAATAATATTTGATGATATTCCAATTAAAATAATTTAATCACGAAAATAATAAGGGGCCCATCGGACACTTTAATGAATTTTTAGACTTTTTTGTAAAGCCACAATTCTCATTTGATCTTTCGACAATTTTCATTTATATCTCTTGAACCACATTCAAAATTTTTTCCATTTATATTCCTGAAAAAACAGTCAAAAAAATAATTTTGAGAATGTTGACTCTTCAAGATTTAAAATGGAATTTCAAGGCATTTGACCTCCTCTGTCGTCTCAATATCCTCCCCTTTCAATTTAATTCAGAGAGTGGAAAAATCCAAATGGAAAATTCAAGATGGCGTCAATTCCTGTTTAAATGTTGGCAATATTACATGAATATCCACACCCTGTACGTCATCTGGCAGATGGTACAGTCGATTGGATGGGGTGAACCCAAACTCCACCAGGTGCCTCTCATGTTGCTCATGTGTGTTATGTTCACATGCTTAAATTATGGCCACCATCGAGTTCTGGTCCTCATGCCAGAATTTGGCATCATTTTATGGAATCAATTCTTCCTGTCTCAAGGTATCCCCACACCCCACAATTCTTCATCACGTGTAAAATTAGTGTACTAATGCATCATTCAAATAATTTTGGCAAACCAATTAATTCTACAGACAATCAAGAGGACGTTGAGGAAGATCTTGAACATGTGACAGAGGCTAAAAAACCCAGACAAAAGAGGAAGGGCGGGTCAAAATCATGGAAAGAATTCCTCATTTGCTCAGCACCCATTTTAACCTATCCCTTTGTCCTAATTTACCTGCCCATTTATTTGGCTGACCCCTCCTTGCCCACTTTCTTGTTGGGGGCGGTGCCCATTCCATGGGAAAATTGGTTCACAATTTGTCTCTGCCTTGCATTGGACATGACAGCAGTGGTGTGCTACCTGGCCATAATTCATTATGGCACGTATGTTATGATGGCTTTTATGAGCAGTCTCATCATGGACATGAACCATACCAGCCAACATTTAACTCTCAACAGAATCACGTAAGAGTTGATTAATTTTATTTAAATTAATTCCCATTTAATGGAATTTAATTGTAGGACTAGCCAAAATCTGGATGGGTGTGGAAGAGCCACCCGAATTTTCCATCTGGAGCTCATCCTTTTCAACGTGGGCTGGTCCGGAATTGTTTTCTTGACTAAAATGATTGCTTTGTTTTACGGGATTATCGGAGGATTTACAGCCATTCGACTCTTAGCCAGCCATCCCATTTTGGCCCTATGTTCCTTCCTTGTTTTTGGTGTAGTCCTCATTTTTTATATTGGATTGCTTGACGATGCTTTTGCCATTCCAGACAAGATGCGAGGATTGACCCTTCTCATTGGGGTCAAGTCGCAGGGGTGTGGATGGAGGATGGAGGATGGAGAGGGAGATGTGGAGGGTCACTTGTAGGTCCATTCCGGTACTGCGAATTAAATCTGGGGAATTCACAACAATGGAGAGGGCCTCCACCCTCATTTTTATTCATTTTGTCATCGACAACATTGTGGGCCTCCTACTGACGTTTTAAATGTTGTAATGCCCGCCAAATTTTGAAATATGATAGGGCTCAGACTTGTAGTTTTAATGACTCTTAGAATGAAAATTGTTGTAGGAAATTTATCGCTATAAATGTGGAATTTACAACACCATTTTTAATGAGCAACCAGAGTTGACTTTTCATCAAAGTGTATTACTTAATGGAATAAAGCTAAATCAAATAAAAAAATGGCGTCAATTTTTTACAGAGTTTATTGCTCCTTCTATTTTTACAAAAAGTGAAATGCTTGGGAACAATTTCATTACAAATTATTTTAAACACCATATAATTAATTAACAATGCAACTTTGAGCTATATAAAAAGTTAAATAAATAACAATAAATTGACTAGTTCATTTTTACTTTTTTTTAAATTGTACTTTAGCATGCTTTTCCTAATCCTTGTATTTTACAATGGGTGGATACCACAGAGCATATAGAATATTCTATATGCTCTGTGGTGGATACTACACTGCCATTACACATTCACAAAATGGAATTATATTTACACAGAGCGGAAATAATTAATAAAATGTCTCAACTATTTCTGAAAACTTGTCTAACCATCTCAATTATATTTTGATGTGTAATTCTTTCATTTTGAAATGATTAAATAAATAAAATTTTAATCCATTAACTCTCCATCCAAATTCTACAGTCAAGGATTTCTCATTTCTATCCAAATCCTTTTGAGGAGAGCACCAAAAAAAATTCAAAAATGTTTCAAAAAATGAATCGACAAAGTTCCCTGGACATGCCCCTCAATTTTGAATTAAATATAAAAATTCGACCAATTTGGATTGACCAATTATTGGTCAATCCAATGACAACATTGTTGTCCCATATGTACAGCGCCATAAACATTTTTCTTTTGACCCCAATTGCCATCCGTTTTGACCCATCTTTGGGTCACTATTCAGTGTCTTGTAGAGGCCATTTTTTTAAAGTTAGTTAGTTGATAATTAATTAGAAAAATTGCATTACGAAATTAATTAATTTACAATTTACAGCTCCTGGTGGGAATACAACAAACTGGGATCATGGCCCTCTGCTTGTGGTCTTACATTTATTATCAGACACCCATGACGCAGCATGTAGCCAAAAAAAATATTTGGAGTCAAAATTTTCACAAATTTGTCAAAATTATTTACAGTCCAATGCTCCTCTCCCTGTTCTGGATTTTGTGGACTAGTCAGCCATCTCTTGGTCACATTTTTCAACTTGTGGACAACATTTTCATTTGTATTATGAAACTTGGCGGGCATTTTAAAATGAAACATGACACTTTGGTACGATAGTAGTACACATAAGTACTATAATAGACTTAATTTGTTAAAAGTTTGTAATTTCAATTTTGGCGCTCATTTTTAGATGAAAGTCATGGCGGTAGGGATGGGAGTTTACATTGTTGGATGGGGATTGTACGACTCTTTAGTTTTTTTGAAAATTCACTCAGATGGATTTTATGGTACTTTTTATAGAGTCGAAAAAAATGTTTTTGATTGGCTTCATTTGCCAAAAACAGGTGAAGTGTTTTTATTTTAATTTTCAAAATGGCGCTAAATATTCCATTTTTTGTGTAGAAAATAATTATTGGGTGAAAATGGTGGCCCTCCTTTTCATTTGGACTTGCGCGGCAGCAGAATGGGCGGATCATCTGATGGGGGTCATTAGCGTGGTCTACGCCCTTTTAATTTATTTTCTTGTCAATTCTTTCATTCAAAATTTACCGCCTGTTCACTTCGTTCAACTATGGCATTTTCGACAAGTAGGCGTGCGCACTTGAATTTATTGGAATGAGTTTAATTGATTGTAATTTGAAATTGTAGGCAATGAATATATTCAACCAATTATGTTCCCTTTGTGAAAAACTGGATGAGATGATTGGTGTTCTCATATTTTTGAATATTTTTGGACTCCTCCCTTATTATGCAAAATTTACATTTGAATTATTGTACAATGGTTTCTTTGAGGCCATGAGAAAATCTATGTACTTGATTAAAGTTGGCGCTTGCTTGTTATTGGCTGCTGAAGCAAATTCTAAGGTACAGAAAAATAATTAATTGGGATTAAAAATTAATTTTAATTTGTTGGGAAAAAAGATGGGACACCTGGTGGGATGGTTGCAATTAGTAGAGATGAAAAAATTAAAATTTGGGGATGCGATGGAGGTACAGGATTTTCATAAAAATGTGGCCATTGTCTTGAGTCAAATTCAAAATAATAAAATTGGCCTCAAAGGCAAATGTTTTACAATTACCTACTCTTTTGTTGGCAATGTAAGTTAACTTTTTGTACTTTAAATATTTAATTTACTTTTAATTTATTGACCCAATTTTAATTTGTTTGAACAGGTGGCGGGTTTAATTGTAACTTATGGAATTATTTTGTTTCAACTTCAACCCAATAGTTCTTAATTGCTTTGTCAATTTAAAATTAAAGTAAATCTTTTTTAGTTTTATTTTTTTGGAAAGAGGTCGTTGACAAAAAAATTTTAAAATGATTTTGGACTTGGTAAAATGTTAATTTTCTGAAAATTAAGAAAATAAACTAAAATTACTGATAAGTTAGAATTTGATTATTTTGCTCACTAATTAAGGGTCGTGATAAAATCCATCACCCCATCACCCAAGTCCATCACCCAAATCCATCACTATCACCCAAGTCCATCACCC
>JAQIVZ010002475.1:0-20627 GCA_034700945.1 Arrhopalites spinosus
AATATTGTATCCAACAAAGAAAATGTACCTGCTCTGTGTAACATAACAGTCACTATGTTTTACAAACTTGTATTTTAATTGTTATCAATTTAATATAATGTAATTAATTATGTTTATACATCTTTATATTGTAGTCGAATTATGATCTTTCTGGGAATGCTTTATAATGAATTTAAATCTTCCATATGCCTTAAAAGAAAATTATGGCACATAAGAATTATTTAAAGTACTTATTAATAGTACAGTTACGAACCAAAAATATACCTAAAAACCACAATAAATATAAGAAAAGAACATCTATAAAAAAGAAAATAAATATACTCAACATTCAACAAGTTGACTCTGTATTTACTTTAATTCCATCACGATCATATTATTTTTACATCAAAAAGTAGTTGCATATAATCAATGATTAGTAATCATTATGAAACATAAAAAAGATAGAAATCCATACTGAAAATATCTTATGTAAAAAGGCACCTTAAGTACATTCTTTTACCCTACTTGCGTTGGTGAATTTGTAAATTATGATAACATTTTGGTAGCTTAAATTTGAATCAAACTTTTATTTTGAAATTTCTTTCACGGTACAATCTTCACTTACATTAACTGTTTCTTCCACTCCTGAATTAATGGCATCTTCTTCTTCAAGTTCGGAATCCTCCTCCTCTTCATCAGAACTATCATCAGTATCATCACTCTCATTATCAGATGGAATAAAATCTGAAGAATTATCTTTTGATAAAGTCTCAAGGTGTTTTTTAAAGAATTCCAATAGGGCATCTTTACTTGTATTATTAGGTGCAGGGGTCCATTCTCCACTTTGAATGAGATTGAGGACATTTTTTAGAGGAATGACACAAATGATTTCACCCCGAACTTTTTTACCCTCAGCAATTGGGTCAATAACAATACAATCATTTTTCTTTAACCACACAGTTTGTCGAAATTTCTTCGGCATGGACACTAAATATTGACAACTCTCATAGTCTTGGATGAACATGAAAATAAAAATATATTCAATATTTAGTTTTTTCAATTCAAACGAATATAATTAATATAAATGTGTAATCATAATTACAAAGTAATTAAGTAGGAACATCTGTTAAATAATGCTTAATTTTTTATATACATATTTCATGAGACATAATAAAAGTAATTACCTTCAACTAAATGTAAATTGTTTCCCTTTCCAGCAACGTACTTTACAATGTACTGACTACTCTCAGGAATGTAGTCATCTTGCATAAATTCTTGAAAAACATTCTTCTTTGCTTTAGCCATGATGTCCACTACGAAATAAGACAAAAAATATTTATTTGTCAAAATGTTAGAAATTATTATAGATTCCATACTCCATAGTACACACCGCTATTTAATTCAATGAATCATAACAGTGAATTTGTTAAATGATTAGTTTACTATACAAAATGAAATAAATGCTTACCAATTAGTTGCTAAAATGGTCCACTTGTTTTACAAAATAAAATGAAATATTGTAAAGATTTTCTTGCACTAATATCATTGGAATTTTAATTGAGATTGAGAGATCCTCACATTGCTCGATTCGTTTGAACCTTTGCCACTTTATTTATTTGGTGGTAGTTTTTTGTTTAAACTTCTGACAGAATTTCAGAATTTCTTTCCATATTTTTTGTCATTAACTTAAAGTCTAAATTGTGATAAAATACTCGTTAAGTATGTAGATTTACTGGTGACACAATGTTTTAAATTATAATTAATTATATATTTACGTCTTTCTTCTATAGTTGTGTGTGGAGTGTATTGTCAAAATACACTCTGTATTCTTCATTTCCAAAGTCATTATGAAATGGCTCGATTATTTTGCTGCAATTTTGTGGGGAATTTCCGTCAAGCAAGTATGGTCAAGCCATTGTGGTGGATTATTTCCCGAAATTTAGTTTTAATTTTAGTCTATTATTTCTTATCCATCGGCTTGACATTCTATCAAAACAGTCTGCTAAAGGTTCCTGCATATTATTGACTCATGCATTTTATAAATAATGATTGAAACTGAAAGTTTACAATGTTTTACTAACATCATTTTTTATTTTCAGAGAATACATTTCCCTTTAATTGTCGTAATGACACATTTAGTGGTGAAATTTGTGATGGCAAGTTCATTACGTCTAACAAATGAACTCTGGACAAAGAAACATCGTGTTCTCTTAGATTGTGATGTTTGGGTCAAGACTTTATCTTTGGTAAAAAACTACACTTTGATTAATATATAATTAAGACAATAAATACTGTGGAAGGTAGTATAAGACATCATGTTTAATTAAACCGGTGCTTCTTGTACAGGTGGGCATTTCCGGTGGTCTCGACATTGGTAAGAGATTTTTATTATTTTAAAACTCTTAATCTTATACCATGACAGATTCTTTTATTATCTTCATGATTTAATTTGTCAGGTTTATCTAACTGGAGTCAGGAGCGCATTACCGTATCATTGTAAGAACGTGCATATTAAGTATCTTGAACGTTATTTATCTAGTTTATCAAGACATATTTGTATCATTTAGTAATTGCTAGTGATTTTACATTCATTTTTATTTACACATTTTACACAGGTATACTATGACAAAGTCTACTGCCATTATCTTTATTCTTGGCTTTGCTCTTGCATTCAAATTAGAAGAAAAAGTAAGTGCTCAAATTATTGACATGTGCATGTGGTGCTTCTAAATTTTTATTCTTTCATTCTAAAATTTGACTTGTTTGTGTATGAATAGCATTGGTCACTCATGTTTATCGTAGCCATGATATCCAGTGGACTCTTCATGTTTACTTACAAGTCTACGCAGTTTGAATTAGAAGGTTTCCTCATTTTTTAATCATACCTACGACTTTTAAAAAAATGGAAATGCAATTTTTAATGTAATTTTTTTACCTAACTAGGCTTTCTTCTGGTTATTGCTGCATCATTTTTGAGGTAATGTTTTTTGTTACATTTTATCATTTTAGTACTTAAGTATTTTCAATTTTGTGTAAAATATTTTTGAGAAAACATAATCAGTATGTTGGCTATCTTTTTAGTGGACTGAGATGGTCGACGACACAACTAGTAGTTCAAAAAACAAAAGTACGTAATGTAGTAGTAAAGAATAAGTATAATATGTAACATCAAATATTGTAAAATAATATTGCTGATTTTGTTCTTATTTTTGTTTCACTTGCGGACATTCAACAGTTAGGTCTTCAGAACCCTATCGACATGGTGTATCATGTTCAAGTAATAATACTTTAATTTTTCCTTGCTCATTGTCATCATCATATGTAACGAATAGTAATCATGTGTTATTCATAAACTATTTTAGCCATGGATGATAGTAGCTGTATTACCATTTGCTGCATTTTTTGAAGGTGAGTATTGAGACTATTCTGATCTGATTATTTATGAAAGAAAATGATACTATGATTGAAATTTCTAATAGGTCCTCAACTTATTCATCAACAGTCGATTGCTTTTGATACACCTGAAGAACAGTCTGCCGTTTTACGAAATGTAAGTAAAATTCTTAAATTACTTCATTTCTGTCGTGTAATTTATGCGTTTTATGCGTTAATGTACACATTTGCTGTTTATCAGGTCGCCGCAATTTTGATTGGAGCCATCATGGCCTTTTCAATGGAATTGGCTGAATATTTAGTTATTACGTACACCTCTAGCTTAACATTTGCTGTAAGTGTTGTACTTAAAATAATTTATTGTAATGTTGTTTATCATATATGAATTGGTGATTAATGTAAATTTTTTACAATTATGTGGGTTTTCAGGTTGCCGGAATTTTTAAGGTAAAAAAATTGAATGATCATGTCATATGTGTGACTGTGATATATTTACATAGTACATCATGTACAAACAAATCATTGAAACTTATGTATTCATGTGGTTGTACAATTTGTGTCATGTTTTTATGTTCATAGGAGATTTGCACACTCTGTTTGGCTGTGATATTCAATGGAGACCAAAGTGAGTTTAGTATTTTCTATTTTCGTACAAACATTCTTTATTAAGTGGCTGAATATAGTAGAGTAAAATTTTGAATTTTTTTTTCCAGTGACCTTCATCAACTTTATTGGACTGTTAACATGTTTGATAGGTATAATATGTCATGTGGTTTTCAAATTTCAAAGGAGTGCAAAAGAAATGGCAAAATCTAAGATACAAAATGTTAACCAAATCTCACCCAATGATCATGGGAGTCCGTTGTCACCCCCACGACAAGTTGTGGTGAAGAGAACTCAATTACAAGAAAAGTCTATTATGAAATCATTAAATCAAGAGACAATATTCCATGATGATGATGATTTCAAGCTCGAAGATAATTTACCGCTTCTCAGAAACTACAATAGATCTAATGATCCTCGAACTGGTCTTGGTTCAGATGATGACTCGGATGAAGATGAAAATGTAATATGGCGAGCTTGAAAATATAAAGTACAGACTACATTGTATTTGAAGAGTGTATGTAGAGTGAAACTTTGACACATTCCTATATAATTTACCGTATAAAAAAATCTATTTTCTTGAAAGGAGTTCAGGATTATATATTTTCTTTCAATATTTTAATAAGAATAATACAAATATTATATACATAATGTGTACAGTTTTTACGTACAATCACTAAAAATTTTTGTTGTTTTATCAAGACAAGGGTATATATAGCGATTTCAATCATCCTAATTTGTCAGTTTGCATACTATTGTATAGGCAAATTATATTTTTTGTTGCAAAACTGACAAATTTCTAACCAAAGTTATGAGACTAAAGAATAGAGAGTTGAGAGGAATATATTAATACATATGCATATTTATTTAACAGTTATAAAAATAAAATTTATTCTGTCTCAAATTATTCCATGTAGTGGTGTCTTACATTTTTCTTTCGTCACAACATGTACTACAATCGCTAGTATTGCTGCTTAGGTATTTACAGTATTGTAGGCAATAGTGAAGAAATGTGGGTACAAAATTCTCAGAAAAATACTAAAAATAGTAAGTTGTACTAATAGGTCGATCTCATTGAGATTTTTGGCATTCATGGTATTTACTAGTTAATGTCAATTGTGGGACACTCCGTATCTCTCTAGACATAAAAGTCTGTCAAGATGAACACATTTTGGTGATTTGTAAAGAATTGCACCTTTTTTAGTAGATCTCTGGACATTTTCTTTTTCTTTGTTCAGTTTTTTGTAGTCTCGAAGTACTTAAACCTAATGACTCCATAGTCTGGTACACTTTTTGTTTAATTTCTTCGTCCGGAAATCTACTCCTCGATAAAAACCATACAATCTCTAGAAATAATGGAGGCATACACATATAAATTAGATGAACATTTGATCAACAATTAAGCATACTAAAAATTAAATCAATTGATTTAATTAACTTACGAAAGTTAATAATGGGGAAACTGCTACAAGACCAAACGATAGAGTAATTGTCATAATCTGTGTCCATCACCCAGTAAGGCGACTCTCCCGTCACTACAATTGTGTAATTGAAAGAATTTGTCATAATTTTAATTAAACTACTACAAGGTACTTTTACTAATTTTTCCTTACGAGGCAAACTTGGAAAGCTGACTACCATTTTCGCACTCTCATCTTCATCCACAACCCGGGCTGTGCCACTGGTAGTAGTTCTTTGTCTAGATCTAATTTTAATGTAAATTAATTTTAAATAAAAATAAAAATTTTACAGCTTACAATGCCTGAGTTTTACTATTGTAAACGCCCATCGTTCCATTTCCTAAATCAGTGTAGTTGGTTGTTACACAAATTCCTCCAAGTTCAAGTAACGAAAAGTATTTTTCAATCTCATAAAACTTGCCCAGGTACTTGAATATATGGAGTTTGAAAAAAGAAATAGACAAAATAAAAATTTAAATTGTACAATGATGAAAATGATCATCTGGAATTCAAAAATCATGTTTTTACATAAAAATAAGAATGAAAAGTGGGGTACCCTTGAGACATTGAAATTTTTAAAGACGGGTAAATCAGGACATTTTCCAAATGAGGGGATTCCAAAAGATTGTCCTTTGAGTAAGTTCATCAAGAGTACAAAACATAGCATTGAGATTGACTCTAATGTCGACTGTCCTCTTCTTTTCATTTTCGCCATTTACAATTTGTGACTCTCTCCGTCCACCAAATAATCCGCTCCGTTTTCACTGTTTCACCTTGTTAACATTGTCAATGTAGGACAGGATAAAATAATTATTCAGTAGGATATGACACAATAAATAAAACACAATATGTATTATTTTGATATAGCTGCTGTGATGTGGCTCACCTCAAGATTCATTTGTTGTGGTGAAGATTAAATTGTCTCAATTCCCCCATAAACTTTTAGCCATCACTTAAATTTTTGACTCCGGTCGTCTAGTTCTAAAACTCACAAAATATGTAAGAGAGTCCACCAACAATTATATAACGCTGTTACAAATATCTACTTGAGTAATTAAATGTACTAAAAAAAGAAGTTTGACAAATTAGAGATTAGAAAAATAAATATAGAATGTGTATGACTCAGTTGTGATGATGTGTACAAAATTCTCAACTTGTTTTTACTCATTCCACCAGAAATGGGAGGAAGGGGGATAATTGTGACAAAGAATAATTATAAAGTGAGAAAAAGTCGTAGAAAAAAATAATAAAATAACTTGTAATTTGGAAATTGAGAAATATTGTAACGTCACTTGGGTTGTACATATACTTGTAGCCCCCCAAGGCACTTTCAAAAGTTTTATACGCATTATACAAGACAGAGCAACTTGTTAATTGACATTATGTGAAGGAACCAGGGCTTTAAAATTGTCTTCCTGTTGGCTAGTGTCCTCACATCATCCAACAACAACGTGTTTGATCATTGTGCATTACCCAACTCAGTTTGCGCATATCATTAAAGTACATTCACCAAATGAAAAATTAATGCTCTCAGCTTACTCTCTGTATGTACATACACCTACATTCATAAAAAAATTGACAATCTTTCCTTATAAACTCACACTCCCTTTATGCACACCTTTTTACATATATGACATCCTCATTTCTCATTCTACAGCATTAGGTCAACTTTACTAGCCATTTCCCTTCACCTTTTCATCCACCTTTCAAGTCTATAAATAATGCAAAATTGTGCATGAAACTACTTTTATTTTTACAATAGCCATTAAAATGACAAAAAAAATCTCAACTCTCAAGACTCGAGTCTTGATTAGTTTCGTATAGATGCGTAGTTGAACCAGTAAATGATTTATTGTAATTGTCAATTGTGTAATAGTATTTAGTAGGATTTATTCATCTAGGCTTCTTGAATAAGAAAGTAATCTCTAAAATAAGAAAAAAGATTTACATTTTTTTGGTTTTACATGGTATAGCCAGACTAAAATTCCAGTATGCGGAGTATTTATGGGGAAAATCTACACATGAGATTAAAGGGAATAGAAAAGGATGTTGGAAGAACATTTAAATTGGAATCTAAGGACTATTTCATGAATTTTTGCCTTTTGCAACAAAATGACACGAGACGAACATTTAATAAAAATTCAAATATTTTTGGTATTTAAGGCTTCCAGACTTCAGTTTCCTATCTGATGGAACGGGTGATAAGAGCATATACTTTATGTCGTGGCATTTGGAGTTAAATCTCAATTTGAAACTATTTGTTGTATTACTTGTGTGCTGGAATAATTTTTGCTGGAATGGAAATAATGAATATTTGAGTCCAAGATATGCAAATTAATGTCACTCCATTTATTGAACTGTAGGAAAATTTTTTTGTGGTCTCAAATCCAGAATTTTAATTGACTGCAATTTTCTTTCAGCCTCTTTTTGAATATTTGTAAGTGGGTGGAACCTTTTTGCTCACAATGGAGATAAGGGAACCCGGGACAAAATGGAGACCAATTTCTTGAGGACGGGAAACCTAATGAGGGGTCTAATCTACCCCTCAGTAAATTGAGTGTTCTGGAATAAATATTTCAATCTTAGTTGAATGATTAAAATCCCCTGGATTTGACAAAATCCTGGATTTGGCCACGCCGTGTTCTTCAGTCGTTCTTCTGATTGCCTGCTGACTCCTCGTGTCTTGAATTAAATCATTACAAAGGTAAGTATTTCACAATTAACTTAACACTGTTTTAATAAGCAAAAAAAATATAATAATTTTCATGTACTTAGAATAATGTGTAATTAATTTTTATATTTTCCAGATGAATCACATTCACACCCCATTTTTCAAGTGCTTCGTTACTTTTCCTCTGCAAAAGGTGCTGTACTGTCGACGAAATGGTCGTCGGCTCCAGGATTATGAGCACATTGAAATTCCATCCAATGTCCAAACTATCCGGGATCTTATTACTCTTTTACGAGGAGAATTTAATGTAAATGCCAACTTGGCAATTTATTTTGATGGTTCTTGGTTGCCACTAGACATGGCTGTCGACGTCCTACGAATTTCACCGGTTGATGTCTTGTAAGTCTCTTCTTATTTGCCAAATTAAAAAAAGGAAATAATTTAGCCAAGTGAATTGTCATATTATGTAACTTGTTGCAGTGTTGTCCCAGCTGATGATGAGATTGTAGAGGATACTGTCCCATTTTCAGACATCCAGGCAAGTTTTATTATAATTTAAAATTATTATTGTTAGTAAACCATTTAAAATTTCAATCTTGTCGTCTTTGTCCTTTCTACATCCGAAAGGTAATCCAACATTTATTTTATTTCAGGATGAAACTACCATGTCAGTGCACAATGACATGTCTGGTCTGTCTGGTGGATCTTCATCCGATGTGGAATTAAATAAAACAACTTGCAGTGGCCAATCGTCAGACTACTCGACCATTTCCACAACTGAAGAGACCTCAGGGATTGACATGGAGAGCTCTCTTCCCGTGAATGCTACTGTGATTTTCATATTTTTGAAAAAAATTTCTTTTTTCTTTTATTTTGTAATTTAATTTTCACATCATTTTTGATTTTGTTATCTCCATTTGCATGTGTAGCTCGAGACGACAGTCAATCTCCAATCTCTTTCATCGGTGTTCAAGACTCCCAAGGCAAAAAGAAATGTCACGAAGGATGAGAGTCATCAATTTAAGCCATCGAGTCCAAAGAAGCGAAAATTCGACACAAGGACTCCAAAGGAATTTCGTCCTCTTCGGTCCTCAACAGAAATTTCCCATGGAGTTTGGCTCAGATTTAATGTGAGACAGAAATTTATTTTATAAAATTTATTAAATATACTTTGATGTTGATGACAGGATCTGATATTATTGGAATTTATATTTTGTAGGAGACAGGGCTTGACGACATGGTCGAACCACAGGATTACATGGCCGTTGGTTCAGTGACGGAGAATTCTTTCTATGCTATAGGTAAGTACATGAGCACAATAAGTTGATTAAATTGAAATGTTAAATTAACTCATTTAAAATCTATGAACTGATTAATATTTTTCTTAATAGATGCAAATGAAGAGCGTTTGATGAGTGGAATGGGCTATCGAGATTATGTTCGGTCATTCAATTTGGCTGAATTGGAGAATATTCAAATCTTGGAAGCCAGTATGTCCAGTGGTGAAGATTCTGTGAATTCATTTAATTAAATAATATTTATAAGAGTAATAACATTGGGTGAATGTATTCTCTTTGTGAAATAGTTTCTAAGTGTTCAACTTTATAATAATTTGATAATTTTTCAGTACTTTTCTATATAACTTATAGAGCAGAGTCTGAGTTTTTCTAAAATCTTAGGCATATTTTTGTCCAGTGGAATTTTTTCAACAATGAAATAATATCTAATAACTGTTCAAATTGGTAACTGTTCAAATTAATATGTCATTCTTTTTCTTGGGGAAATAATAAAAAATAATTAAAGGGAAATAATGCACATGTATTTTATTTAATGTCATTTTCAAATCTTCATTAGAAAGAAAGTTAAAAATCGTAAAGAATAAAGACAATAAATTGTTTAGGTTCCATTTAATATTCATTCTTTGTAGTTAACATTACAAACAATAGTGTTGTGTATATTTACAGAAATTTGCCTAGTATTTAGTAGATACATTAAAATGAATGTTGATAAAATAATGACAAATACACTAAAATAATCAAATAAATTATTCAAAATGTTCACCGTCATGATTTCACATAAAAGTGAAGACGGTGTCTTGAATTAACATCTGTATCACAACTTTAGTTACTCTTTCAAGTCTTTTTCAGTTACCTATAGACTTGATTCTGTCTACTCGTGTAATATAAAAAACATTTAAATTGACAGTGTTTACATTGAGACTAATTCTACCCAAGTTAACTTAAACTTGTTAAATTTTAATGACATCCATTTTTTATAACACCCGTCAGAGATAATAATTTTACTCATTTTCTCCTTCCTAGTTCCCAAATGCAAATACCCTCTTGGCAACGATAAACTACACACCTTGTAAAAAAGTTACCATTTTTTAATTCCCTAAATGCGAATATTACAATTTAAGTTTAATTTCCTTTAACCAATTCATGACAATTAAAAATAATAATATTAACCACTGAGAAGCGTCATCAAAAAATAAAATGAAAATCCTTTTTGTAGAACAGCACAGCTGACTTAACTACTTGAAATGAAAAACAAAAGAGTCTCATTACATTTTTACAATATAATACAAATAAAGAGACTGCGATACGACTATTTTTAAAAAAGTCTAATTGCGATTTGCTAAATATTAAATTCGTACATTTGTTTAAAAAAAGATACATTGAGTGTACAAATACAAATATTAAATAGGTTGAGACAGAAATTTACAGGGATCTTAATGTATACAATTATTTCTTCGTATGAAATTCATATACCCCTCATTGACAATAGAGAATATTTTAAATATTTTTTGTCAGTTTATCAAGTAAAATTAATTTAATTTTTTTTGTTTAAAAGTTTACAAAATATATAATATACATTTATTTTTAAAATGAGCTATTTATTGTCCCTCGTCATTCTGACTGTGGCTGTGACCGTAGAGTTTATTTTAATTATGCAGTGATTTAACTTTACATTTCTAATACCCCAAAAGACTATCTACGATTTATACTAATACAATATTTATACAAAAACGTATATTACAACTTACAAGACATTTGTTTTGGAAAAACAAACTTGTAAAATTCAATAAACAATACAATCGACATGTTCTAAACATGATTAGGAAATAAACGCCGTATTTGTCCTTTTTTTCTATTTCTACATTTTAACTTTTGAAATTATTTCTTTTTGTATCAAATACCAGTGAACAACAATACAGTCATTCATGTCACTTGAGAAAAATAATTATGTGACATGTACTAGTAACTACTCTACTAAATATTTTTAATTCTAATGACAAACCACGAGGGTATATTGGAACAGACAGACATTATAAAACACACGCATGTTTACAATTAATTAACAGAGACAGTTTTACAAAAAAGTTGAATAAAAAATAAAATAAAATAGGAGTACTATATAGTATAAAAAATACAGAAAAAATAATTTAAGATTGGCTAAATATTTTTATCAATTAATTACAAAATTATTTAACGAGAAGACCCTCTGGATTGGGGACGTAAAAGTAGACATGCAGTAGAAAGAACATGTGGAGTAGCAGGAGGATTGTGAGGGGCAGGAAGAAGGCTGTCCTGTCTGGGTCATCCTAAAATAATAAATAAAATAAATAGTTATTTAATTTAAATTAAATATTTTGTTGAAATATTTACTCGTATGGGACTTACATAGCAGTAGAGGAGATTTGAGGTTTTTGGATAAACAAATTCCTGTACGACAGGAGACCTTGTATTGGTCCTTTTGTAGACATTGGCTAGAATGTCAAGATGTGAATCACTGTACGTCATCTTAATGGCAACCTTCTCGTCCGTCACTTTTTCTTCTTCTGACAAAAGAAATTGTCTGTAGTTTGGCTACACAAATAAATGACAAATAAGGAAATTCTCAATTTAATTTAAATAAATAATAAATTTTTAACATTCTAAATTACATCATAATTAACTATACTACTACAGATACTACTGCAAATATACATTTCGTAACGTACCCCCAATCAACACAAATCAAACGTAATAATTTACTGCAAAGGTAAAGGTTAGCATTTAAAAAAAATAGAGGAAATCACATTACATAAGAAAATCATAAATTGAATCATAATCAAGGTTAGGCTATCCCAAGTTTCATGTTGAAAATATTTCTTGTTAAAATGTAATGTGTATCAATATAGAAAATTTCCTTTTATTTTCTACTCCCTAAACAATAACAATGCACAGAGAAGAGAGAGAGAAAGAGAGAACGTGTACAAAAAAAGGTTGACGGTCAACAATTTTATAATGCCCTTGATCCTCTGTATAAATAATTTGTAGAAATTGCAATTGAAAACAAGAACAACAAGAAAATTTCATCATCATAAATGAACTTGAAAGGTCAATCAAATAATATTTTGTAATCTCACTTTACTTAACTACAAAAAAGAGGAGGAAACTATGTAATATAATAAATCAACCTGTACGTTTTTTTAACATTAAAAAAATAATGTAATATAACGGTAAGGAATTGGGGAGTGTGTGTCTATGACTATAAAAAAAGTAAATAATCTTTCTCTTGAAGCTTGCTCACCTTTTTAGTCAAAATTAAATGGCAATGAAGGGAGGCAAGTGGAAGGTTAGGAGGAACCACTCAAAATAAAGCGTCAAGTTATTTCCTCCACTTGACCAATGGTCAAAATGATGAAACGTTTACTAAAAACCCAAAAGATATAAGTAGAAGCTCAAAGTTAAAATTAAAATTTTAAAAATTCCAATTTGAAAGAGGCCCCCGTCAAAAATAAATAGTGAGAGTGAAGAGAGTCACTTACGAGAGAGAGAAAATGAAAGCTGTTTCAAATTTTGACAATGGTAACAATCAAAAAAGGACTGGAACCCCATCATAGCCATTAGGCCAATGGCAGTACATTCAAAACCTCTTTTATGTGGGTCAGCTCTATATATATATCATAGAACGACATACAAAGAAAAACTCTTTTTATAACTTTAACAATAATTATCATTGTTCCTATTCAACAACGCTCTCACTCTCCCCTCCTCCTTTATTTCTTAGAATTTATTTTAATTTATTTTAAAACTCACTCGCTTCTTTTAATCTCCAATTTAATTTCTTTTCATAATAACAACTTCCACTTCCTAGAGTCTTTGACATTAAAAGGAAAATGAAAATTAATTTTTTTTATCCCATCACCAAAATTGACTCTAGTCATGTGAAAAAAAACATTGACCAGAGAATTGCAATTTGTAAATAAATGTGCGCGGTCAAAGACCACAAAATGTGATCACTTAGATGGTGAGAACAGGGAGAATTATTTTTTTAGGAAAATTACGTGTGAAATTACAAACTACATTGACCTTATGTTTCCGTTAGGTGAGGAGATGAGAATTATCGCTAGGAGTTCTGTGTGTCGACTACCCCGGTCCATACAAAAGAATTTTGGTGACCTTCCCTTGTAAAAGTTTCTCTCTAATATTTCTATAAAATTTTCGAGAAAAGTTTGATGGACTCCATGACCCTGTACAGGTAGCTTTATTTACTTTCTGAAGAGAGAGAGAGAGAGAGAGACGGTACGAGACTACAAATAAAATCAAAGGGAGACCACTTTCAATTGTAAATACCTATAAACTTTTGGTTCATTTCCTCTGCCCCAATATTAGCCATTCTCAAATATTTTCAAGAATGGTACAAAGAACAAATTAATTTCCATTTTTTCCGAGTAAAATTTCTCCTTGTGTACTCTGTACATGCCAAGACAAAAATCTTAATTTTATCATTCTCTCTGTAGTATTATCTACTACACTGTGTACAATGATATATTTATTAAGTAGATATGAGATACGACATTTAAATATGCAGTGACAGTTTTAAAAAGCCAAAAAAATATAAACTTCATCTTTCAAAACAACAACACATTATGTAGATTAGCTCACTGTGACAAGAACAGTAACTTTTTAAGTTGATGAATAAATTAAAGAGGGGGGAACGCCAACATTTCTAAAAGTGAGCCTAGTAATTTAAATTAACTGAGCAGTAGAGTAATAAATGTGTACATATTTTTTAAATATGTGTACTGATTACTGTAATCCATTTATTCACAGTTGAAAGTCAAAGTAATTATTTAAGGAAAGGGAAACTGACTTGAGAGAGAGAGAGAGAGAGAGAGACGAGTTGATTAAAAACACGTTGAAAAAAATGTAAGGAAGTTAATTTGATGGAAATATGGACCTCTCGACAAGATTATTGTAGTGAGAAAATCGTAAATGGAGAGTACAAATTTTTTGGACATGCTTGGCCCACCAAAAAGTTCACCCAGTCGTGTAGATAAATACTACTAGCCTACAACTTTTTTTTGTCCAATAATATTTAACTTACTTTCCACTAAATATAAATTTTTTCATTTTAATATCAGTAAAGAGTAAGAAGAGATGCCAATTAAAACTCACTTTTTTGCACCAATTTCCTTTTAACGCTAAAAGTTACTCAACTATGCCAATATTTACATGACTACTCAGGACAGTTGTACAATTTAACATTTAATTTACATGAACAAGTTTTGTGTGTGTGCGTAGGAAATCAAAAGTGTTAACAGTTATTAACACAATTGTTAAAATGTTTGTCGTTTCTAGTGCATTTTTTATGTGTTAGTTGACAGATGCAAGGCTGAATGCCTTGAGGGTCTATCTCTGTATCTCTACATTGATGCAATTTAAGTGATAATTAGAAAGAATTTGACTAATGATGCAAGTCATTTAACGCTCCCGTCCACAGTCATGCCGATGACCGCGTTGATTCTTTTTATCCATTTTTATTGTTATATACTTATGTTACCAAACTTGATGGGATGTTAACATGTAATGGAATCATGTTCTTTAATTTAATGACGATGCAATTAGTCATTTTCATATTTCACAATTACTACACAGATGAATGTAGTACAAGTAAATTAAGTTAAAACCTCCTCCTCCTCCCCTTTTACATAATTCAGTAAAATGTATTTTTTGTAATTTGTAGTTAAATGTAATAAATTATTGTTCTGCTCTGATGATGAACTGAAAAACAAAAATTTATGATAAATAATTTCACCTGAAATGACCAGAACAAATAAAAAAAGGAAATGACTCGTAAGGAAATTATTATTGGCAAACTGTTCTATTAAATTGCATGCCTGCATGTGTGCCATTATCAAAACATGAGTCTTCCTGTTATTTTTCTAAAGTTGAATTAAATTGAAAATGATTCACTTAAACCATAAAGCTTGGATTTAAATGATGAGAAATAAGAAAAAGGAAGAAAAGGAGATTTTCTCTCTGAATCATTTATCTGTAGTTCCCAGATTTATCTTTAATAACTACAGATACTGATAATCGTCACGCACTCTCCTAAAGCTTGTCATTAGAAGAGTCTGCAAAATTAAAAATGGTTTGCAAAAAATATAATTTTTGCAAAAATAATTTGCCAACACAGTTGGTTGTACCAATTAAATTATTTTTATTAAATATTACAGTACCAATGCAGCTACTGATACTTCGCATTAAATCTATCCCCACAATTTAATAATACAACAAAAATAACGTGAAAAAAATAATACAAAACATTTTATTCCACATTAGTTATAATAATTGATGCTCTCTTGGTATTAAATATTTCTCACACAGACAATGTTCAATGAATCCATTCCTACATTTTTTGTCTTCCACAGTTCCACGGCTCATTAATTTTCCTTATCCTCATGTCCATTGTACAACAAACAAATGACTCAAAGAGAGAGACAGAGACAAAAAAAAGAGAAGAATAAAAATGACCTTGTCTCATTTTACACGTAATTTATGGAAAAGTTGTAAAAACATAGAAATATGTAATCTACCTGTATTAACCCTCTCTAGTAATAATTATGTATAATAATCATAGCCGACAGCTGTCCTCGTTCGATTTCTTGAAATTAAATTAAATCCTCCATGTGGGGTAAATACAAAACGAGGGGAAAAAAGTGTACACAAAAAGGGGAGACTTTCCTAAATTTGTCATCTGCGGTTTGATTTGTGAGGGTCCACTGAACCGTTTGATTTTCTTGAGTATTTGAGCTCATGGAGTCTATTTAAATGGCTCTCTCGAACCCTCGTCATAAATACCCATAGCCTTGATTTGTGGACACCTCCAACCAAATATATTTATTTTATTTATGTAAAAGAGAATTTCTACAGAATGTTTCTACGGATAGACTTGGGCAAATGCAGGTTTTGGTAGTACATAAAACTCAAGACAAATAAAGAGATTAAAATAGGGAGGGAAGCCACAGTAGGCTAGAATCTCAAATATTGTACACAAATGCGAGTAATGGGATAAGTGGACATAAACAAGAAGAGCAAAAAGGAGCTGTGATCGCCCCTGAATAAACTTGGCCTAAAAAGATTGACGCCTACAACTCAAGGTAAAATTTCATATATATAAACTTAATTGTTCCCCCCCCCCTCCTCTCTCTTTCTATTATAATTATTTATAATTGTGTTTGTGTCTACGTGGAAAATTACGTCTCCAACAAAGTCTACTTAGCAATGGTATGATATGCTCATAAAAGCTTATCTTTGTTGATGATTAATATGCTTCTGCTCCTACTTCACAATGTCCAAATGCTCTAATCTCATAAAGAATCTTAACATCTTAAAGAAAGACTAATGATATGCTAATTAAATTGTTTTTTTTAAATTAAATAAAACTAAATTTTATCCAACAAATCAATTTGTACAGATGAAGTAATAATTTTTGGGGGGTTTAAAAAAACCAGACAAAATATTTTGACTGAGAGATTATGTAAGCTGTGAAATGTGGGCATGGACAGAGAAAACAAAGAGAAGACACCCTGATGTGATCTATAATGAGGATTCCACCCACATAGACCTAATAAAAAAAAATACAGGAAGGAGGTTTGGATAAAGCTTGGCACATGAGTTGATTGTTCAAAAAACTTTGCAAGGCCCTCTCTCACCTGTGACACACGAAAAAAAATGTTTAGACTCCAGTACATTTTTTTCTACTCTACTATCCCATTTTTTGGGGAGTCAAGTTTTTCTAGTTCTCCTATATATAAAGTTTGAAGTTTTTTGATGATAAACATCTTGCCAACGTAATTACTCCAGCTCTCGTTTTTTTTGGTTGGTTCATAATTGATCCCTTCCTATGATTAATCCACTGATGTGGTTACTAAAGACTCCACGTGCTCTCTTGTTTTTCATATGGAGTCCAGTATAATATTTATATTTTTGTTTTGTAAAAACTTTTTTGTTTATCAACAACTACTACTGCTACTGATCCAAATAAAAGAATATTTTATTTTAATATTTATGTACATTGTACAATCTACAATGCATGCAGACTGGGATATTATAAAAAAAGTTTTTTTTGAATTTAAATGTTCATAAAATAGCAACGCTTCAATTATTTTTCTGAAAACAAAATTTCTATTTATTTCCTCGTCCTATTTTACATATAACATTATATTCGTTTGACTATTTTGATTATCTTTTAGTTGTATCAAAGGGAAGGGAAGCGATGAAATATTTTGAATTATGGAAAAAATCTTTTCATGGGGTTAAATTTTTAATTTACATTTAAAAAATAAATTAAACTATGAAATTACAAAGTAGAAGGTAAATAGAGTGCATTCCCCTCTTTTTATTGTTGATATTAATATATTTATGCAAATTCATCTCCTGAGATCACCCACATCTGTTAAATTTGTTAGTAAGTTAATGGCCCAGTGAGAAACCATTTTTACAGTGAGCTTTTACTGTGAATTATGTGATTTTTTTTCAACTTTTTTCTCGAAATCTTTCCCCTAAAAGGAAGATGAGAAATGGAGAGATTAAATTATATTTTATTGCTTTGTTAAAATAAAAATTTTAACTTAGTTAAAAAACAGAGTAAATAATCATTAGCATTTTCAGAGATTTATTTTGTCGACTGCGTATGTCTACTCACGCATGTCCTTTACAGTGTGGACTTTTAATAAAAGATAATGTTGATAAAGTATTTTAATATTGACATTATTATAATGGATAATGGAGTGTAGAGGAGGAGGGGGTTGTCAACAACATTGAGAAAATGGGAACACACTAAATAGTTGTGAGACTAACTATAAAGTATAATTAATACTCAAAAGTTTGTCAACACGGACTCTCAACATCACCTGAATATTTATCATTTTGTTCTTGACAAGAAAAAAAAAGTGTCAAAGGAATATTTTCCGAATTGAAGCATTTTTTTCCATTCCCTTTTCTTTAAACATGCTCACAGTCTCAAATTAAAATTAAAATTATTGCATGTGCACAGTCACGTTCCATTCCCTATTTATTATCATGCAAAACACATGGACCAACTCATAAAGTTACCAAATATGACTCCTGTACTTTTTTTAATGAGAGAAAGAGAGAGAAGGAGAACTTCACAGTGACACTTGTAATTTGTGGACAATTTTAATTGTTAATTGAGGATTAAAGTCAATACCAACTCTCCTTCACACATGACAAATTACACACAACTATTTACTATTTAAAGTCTGCACAAATTAGCCTCACGGATATAATGTAAGAAATGCAATAAGTGTTGCCAAAATTAAAAAATTATTTTTTTTGCACAAAAATATTACGCCAAGTTGCAATTATTTGAAGACACATAATTTCTCCATTTCTCTCTGTCTTAAAAGCACTTTAATTGGACAATTAAGAAAATTGTTAAAGTAGAGAGGATAGCCTCTAAATAATTTTAAAAGGTGAAACAGACAGACAGACTTATAAACGTTTCCCAGAAAAAAAATATTTTAGGCATATTTCTATAGTGTACAATAATTAGCTACAAGAAAATTAGTCAATTTTAATTTAAGTGACAATGTCAAATAAATTTATTTACCTGTGATTTTTTATGTTGTAAAAAAAAGACGATCCAAATGATGTAGAATCACAATCACTAAATTAAAAGGCTCTTCTATTTGGCAATAAAAATAATGCGGTCACAATTTCCACCACAAAAAAGGTATCAGTTGTACATGGAGGTATATTAGTACACGGACTGATAAAAAAAGGATCAAAACTTTTTTTGCACAAATAAAATAGAATTTATTTGTAACCTCATAAAATTGCCACTGACAAAAAAAAACTTCAATTTTGATTCTGACTCACTGAAGCATTCCACATTGGATTATAAATAGAACAATAAACTTTATTTTTTGTATTGTTGACAATTCAAACTCAACATTCCAATTCCACTAATTTTATTAACTTTACAACTCTCAAGAGCTTCCACACATGTCACGAGCAATCTCACTTGACGGCTCAACTTGAAAATGAAACTGAAAGACTTGAGTGACAATGGACACAAAAAAAACGAACAATAATAATATAAAAGTTGGACAAAATGACAAAAGCACTCAAAAACTTTTTATTTAAATTGATATTAAAATTAAACAATTAGTTGAGATTCCAGTGCGTAGTATTTAATAGTAGAGGAGGAGGGGGGGGGATGAATGGAATAAAGAAAAATAGATTTGTGGGAGTTTAATATGAAGAAGAAGAGTTGGTTAGTAGACACGGAAAAGCATTGAGCAAAATAAAAAGGAGAGGACAGGAACGTGTAGAGAAGGATCGAATTGCTTCACTAAACTAAAATCGACTCTACACTTATTATTATTATCTACCTACCAAACACACCAACATGCAAGCAGGAAAGCCGGCTTTGGCTTTGGCTTCAACAACAGAAACAGACAAGGTATAAGACCATATGTTCCCAAAACTTGAGCACCTTGTGTATTACTACGAGTAGTGAAGTTGTGTGTACGTAGAAAAAGTCCCCCCTTGTTCCCTTCTCACATACAATATATATTATGCAGAAAACACAATTCCCCCTCTCTCTCTCTATTTACTTTGTTCCGTCTCTCTCATATTGCAAACTCTTGTTATAGTCTCCATTTCACTTTATATGAAGACTGGATATTAAACCTGGATATGCTCGTTTCGTTGAGACTTTATTTTTTTAACGGGGAGTCAAAATGAAAATGTCGAGTTTTTTTTATATAAATACTATCAGTATCAGTAAAATACCTTTTAAACCCAAGAGTGTTGAGACCAACACGATCAGATGCAATTTGAACAACACAAGTTATACAGGAAATTAAACCAGTCTCTCTCTCTCTTCTGTACAATGGGTCGAGGTAAGGATGAGCTCCACAATGCTGCCTCCCATGTTAAAATCCCATGCTGCCTCCCATGTTAAAATCCCATGCTGCCTCCCATGTTAAATTCCCATGCTGCCTCCCATGTTAAATTCCCATGCTGCCTCCCATGACAAAATCCCATGCTGCCTCCCATGATTGATTCAAATTATTGATCCCATTAATTGGATCAAATAAAAAAATGGACGTGAATTTTCGTGGCCCCTAAATTACATCATGTAGCTCCTAATATTGTTTTGTACAGTAATGAATTGGCCCCTAAGAATGAATGTATTGTAGGTACAGTAAAGTAAATTAT
>JAQIVZ010002476.1:0-20627 GCA_034700945.1 Arrhopalites spinosus
CCCAAATAGGAGTCGACTCGAGTCGTTAAGAAACCTTACTAAATCCGCACACAGGCGATTTTTGGAGAACGAGAGAGTTGCCGCTTTGGCTGCCCGCCCCGAGCGTTCGAGGGTCAGGAAAATGTTAAATTAATTTTTACCGATTTCATCATTAATATATTTTTATTCATTTGTACTGCAAAATATAAATAAAGTGTCTTATTCCGATTTTGTGAAGCACCCTGTATTTTCGAATGTTTTTGCAAGGGTCTAAACTTAGACCCCAAAATACATTGAGTGAGAGCAAAGAGGGTCTAAACTTGGTAGCCGTGGACTAGACTGCATGAGAGACTTTTAAATGTCATCAAATGAGATTTTTGATATCAAAGAATAATTTTTTATTAAATTTCAACCACATTTTAATCACCTGTAATATCTATAGTATTCTTTATCTACTGACCACTACAAAATTATTTATTTTTTTGTTTCAAAAATTCATTTTAAAAAAGAAGATGGGACTAATTACCACTTGAAGAATTTGATTGAAAATTACTTGTGTCATTACTTACTGGCTTACGCTGAACTATTTGAAAAGTTTTGATTCAAACATTTTCTCAATGTTAATCTTATTCAAAAAAATGAGAGGGGGCATGAACTATGAAGATAGAGAGTAAGAAGGAGGGAAGGGATGAATAACTAAATATAATGGTGACTACTAGAGATATACAAAGGTTTGAACTGGACACGAGATGAAGAGAGATCGGACTCTAGAAAATTCTGTTCAATTATTTCAGTTTCTTCTTCCAGTGGGGGGGAGACAATGGACAGAAGATAAATTTGGAATGCTGCATGATAAAAACTTAAAGCACCAAAAGAAAGGCCACAAGAAAAATAGGAAAAGGAAGATGCAGACAAGAGAACAAGGACACAAAGCTTCACAGTCAAAACAGTTTCCAAAGAAAAGAAATGGAACTCTCTCTCCCTCTCTGTGGATTGTATTTGAGGATTGAATCTTTTTGGTGGAGGTGAGACTTGAAATTTTTTTTAGAGAGACTGACTAAGAAAGAAGGGGGGAGGGGGAGATGAAAAAAAACTGTCAGACTGAATTCACATGTGGGGACAAGGACTGGAAGAGGAAATAAAAATGATGGGATGAAAATGAGAAAATTGACGACATGGAATATTTAGGTGTCTCTCTCTCCCTTGATTTTTTCACGGAATCCCATCGAGAATTTACAATAATCTTTGAGACTACAGATAGTGAGACTCATTCCGCGTGTGTTTATAGTTTAATGTACAAGAAACAAAGCAAAGATAAATTTTTTTTGAGCAACTTTATTTTATTCAATAGATACAACTACAACTTTGTACTGCATCTGCATCCCACATGCCCAGTACAAATACAAGGTTGGTTAGCTAAGTTAGGGACAGTGTATCTATCTTGTGTACTGGTCAGATTAGTGAGAGAGAGAGGGAAGGAGTCAATTGAAGAGGTGCATCATACTATGCATCCCATCTTTGCATTAAAGATTTGACGTGACCAAGGGATTCATGTAAACTGTGAGTTGTGACATGGTCCTCTCTTTCTTGTGATCCTTGGGAGTCTCAATGTATAAAATAAAATATATTGTGAGAATTATACTAAAGAAAACCCCTCTCTCTGTATATAATCCCTTCCCTACTCTTGTATGTGTGTGTACAATGATACAAGATTTTAGGTAGAGAAATATAACAAGGTAACAAGTCAGCAGTAACAGCATCACCAGCAGTAAGTCTTCCTCACTCCAAGGATGGACGCAAAACTTTTTGAAGAACAAGAGAGAAAAAAAATTAATATGTAGGGAAAAGATGGATGGAGGTATCCTCTACTAGGACGGTGGCTATCTGTAGTTGGTAGAGTTGAGTGTAAAAGTAATGTAGAGACAGTGGATACAATGGAATGATGAGAAATAGGTAATACTCAATTTGCATAGGATCAACTCATATAACTCATTCCTTGCTTATACAAATACTGAGTGTAACCAAAAAATCTAGTAGTCACAAGTTTAGAGAGGAAAGGACATGATATGTCCCATAAAAGTGGTCAGATAAAAAAGATACAATAAAGCAGCAGAAAAGATCATTTCTAAAGCCTCTCTCTCTCTCTCTCTCTCTCTCCAGCTCCCATGAATTTTATGTGAATGAGAATCAACAATTGGAAAAAAATGAGACATGCATAAATGTAGAGTGCATTCTAATCAGTTGCAGATGGCGGTTTTTGCTAAATACTTTTTTTCCTTCTTTCTTGTTTGTAGTAGAACTTGTAGTAAGAAAATGTTGAAAAATTAATTTGCATTTGTGCCTTGTACAAAGGTAAAAATTCTAATAGATAAACTTGACTGAGAGAGAGAGAACCGGCATTAATTTGTATATGTACAGTGTGGATTGTCATAAGTTTAAAAAAAAAAACGTCTACCTCACTCTACAAGGTACACTCATCCCATCAAATCCCTCATGTCATCTGTAGGAAAGGCTAGCTGGCTGGACCCCATGTAAATTGAGTGTGTCTTTCTATTTGGATTTTGATTGTGGTTTTACATTGAGTCTCCTCTTCGTAAGACTCCTTCTCTTGACTCAACATGAACATGAGCATCAATTGGAATACAAGTTCCTTCACTTTCACATACATTAGAATTTCTTTACTAAATTTTTTACTTTGTCGAGACCCGTCATGACATTTTTGCACAGCTATTTCACCACAAGTACCGCCGTAAATTTCAACTTTACCGGCGCTTTCAACTTTACCCCTTTTTTTCTTTAACTAAACACACGAGAAATACACCTTTACAATTTAAAATATTTTAAATCCTTGTTTGCACTATAACAATACTACACCTGAACACACTTTTTGTAACACTTAAATATGACCAGTATACAACTCCTCAGAGAGAGAGAGACAAGAGAGTGAAAAACGGTGATGGTGGTGTGTTTTCTTTGATTGTGTGGTGGGTGAATATTTTTTTTCTTCTTCCTTCTTCTCTGTTTGAAACTTTGGAAGAAAAAAACAGTTTGAAATGAGCACGTCTTTCTAATATTTCACTCGATTATTTTTTTTTTTGATTCTGCCCATTCAACATTTTCAACTTTTATTTAAGAGCACGTTTATGTGGGATGCAACATGAGAAAAAAATATTTTTTAATTTGCTCTAATGCTTGCTTAATTATGTCAATAAAAATTACCAAACGTCTTACAAAGTAAAGTGGAAGAAACGAAAAGCCACACAACCAAACTGGACAGAGTTACAGGTCATTGGTGTATGCAGTCATTTGTTTGTTACTTTTCTCTACAAAGTCTGCGTCTCTTTGTAGAGACGCAGACAGAGAGAGAAGACGAAGAAGAGAGAGAGAGATGTGATATTCCTGATATTTAAAACCAGACGGATTAGCATATTTAGGAACAAAAATTAAAGCTAAAGATGGAGGTCTCCATATCAAATTATACTAATATTTCAATGCTAATCCAAGTTTGCAAAGAGACCAAAAATGCAAATACTTTATATATATCTTGTTCCTCCTCTCTCTCTCTCTCTCTCTCTCTTCTGATAAATTTAAAAGGAATATGTACATAAACTTTTTATGAATGGTTCACCACACACACACACACACAAACCAACTTTGGACTTTAAACAAAAAAAAAAAACATTATTTGAAATTGAAATTTAACTTGTTGTCTATATAGACGACAATTTACGTCTATTAAATCAAGAGTAATTATATACCCTTGAAGAAGAAGAAGATGAAATAGAAGGAGATTGCTCTCTATCTAATTATGTGTATAATCACTCCGTCGTCTCCATTAGCGGTCTTTTGTCAAACCTTTTATAGTCTCAATATATTTATTTTTTCATTTGACTTTCCCATTTTGACCTGAATACAATTTAACAGTTTGTACTCTAGTTTTTTTTTATTTCTTTTTTTTCTCTTTACTCTTTTATACTGTACATTGTAAGAATACCTACAAGGATAGTTGTCAAATGATTAGTTTTTATTTTGTCTACCTCGTTCATCGTACAATGGTAGGGATGATGTTGTTCAAGTCAAGTGTAAGAGAGAAAAAATATGAAGACAAGTGGGGGGCACATTTGCTCCTTGTCGTTAAGTTTGAAGTTTGAGAAGAAATTTAAAGAGGTCTTACGATTATTTCTCACTTCCTGATAGTTTTTTCTCCTTGGTGGTCTAATTTAAATGAAGGGGAACATGTCATTAACATAAGTTAAACTACTCCCCTTTCACTCCAATGAGAGATCCACGTCAACAACAAAAAAAACTAGAAAAAAGTAGTGGAGCAACAATTTAATACAACTAAATATGCCACTTTTTATTTTATTTTTATCAACACACTCAACAAAAATAGTTCCCTACTAAAGTCAGGGGCCAGGTATATTTTGGTATCTGTTGCAATTCAATTGTAATTTTACAGATACTTTGCATGGAGAAATATATTGTCCATCAATCAGTACTACTGATTCAGTAGTAGTACGAGTATCATTTAAAAATTTTCCATGTTTCCAATTTGCATTTTTCTATTGACATTGAAATTAAATTATAAATATTAATATAAAAAATTCTATTATTATCATTACATCATCCCTCTTATTATTCAATCTCATCTCATCTCTGTCCCGAGAAATAGAAAACAGATGGAAAATTCCTCCCTCTACAAATTGAAATACAAAGAAAAATGATGATGAGCTTAGAGAGTATTAAATTCTAAATATAGAAAAATGGTTATGATATAATACAAATTTTACATTAGCTATAGCTAATGCTATACATATATGTATAATAAATAATACCGGGGGGGGGGAATATAATTATCTAATTGTTTTACTCAATATTTGTCAAGAAAAATAATTTAATAAGTGCTCCTCTCATTATTAAATAAACCATGAGGAAAAAAACTCTTTTACCATTTTCCAAGTCAAGACAGAGAGAGGGGGGGAAGGGAAGTCTCGGTGAATTCTCAAGACAGAAATATTTGTAGACAATACACATGGTGTGTGAAGAAGAAAGAGAGAATATTTGAAACCCAAGAAGAAAAGCTCTACTGGATAATGGGGGTCCAGAGGTAATGCAAAGAGACACTGAATCGATTTGCTTCACCGTTCAAGCCATTAAATGAGTAATAAAATACTCTTGTAACGACTTTGCCTCACTACCGACTTTTTTCTTCTTGTGTCTCTCTTAAAGAAGAGAGAGAGAGAAGAATTGAAAAGAGTAAGAGAGAGAGTAAATTGAAAGGGAGTCATATCTATATATCTTTGGCATATTTTTTGACTCATCAATATTACGCCATTTAAGGCACCTAACCAATTCACCTTCCCCCTTTTCTTACCTGACTCTGACTCTCTTTTATTTCTTAGTGACGGAGAATTGAGCCTACATACATAAATTAAGCACATATTAGTTTTCCACTTATCTCTAATAGACTCGTTGTATTTATTTTTCTATTTGTATTTTTCAACCAAGACTTATTCCTCCTTCCTAGTGAAGGACCCAGAGAAACCAAAGACCAGAGGACAATAATATCTCAACAAAAACTCTTACTAATGACAGAATGAGTGTACCTACGAGTACATTACATTACACTCACGGTCCTTTTGGAACAGAATCCTTCCACTGTAAGGATGAACCAAGGTGTATTACATAAGTATGACAGTCTTGGCACTAAAACAGAGAGAGAGGATGCGGACAACAGATGAAGACTACAACCCCCTCCCCCTCCCCTCCTCTCCTTAAAAATCCGTTTCTCTCTATTTGGATTTTTAGTAGGAAACGAATGAGTGAGCTGATTTTAGATGTGAGTTACGCAGATGAAAGTTGAGATGAGACGTATAACAATCTTGAGTTTAGCCGGTTTTTCTTGTGCCTCCTCAAAAACAGTCAACAGTCCACAGCTACCTCTACTTAAGAAGACACTCTACCTTACCTTTAGATTTGGGTAACTTTTTTTCAAGTGTACATCGGCGATCCAAGAAATACAGAGAGAGTCTTAGGACCACCTGAAAAATGTTACGATCCAGACATATAAATCAGGCAGGGTCCTTACACCTTATGTACATGGAGCAGAGATTTTTTTCCCTTCTTTTGCTCCTTATTTCTTTTTTTGGTGGCGGTGGTATCCCTTGTGTCTTGTACATATGCAAGAGACCCCCAGTTAAAACTAGTGAGGATTGGCTATGACCATGTAGTTTTAACCTGGGAGAGAGATACATCACATAATATTCTTGTATATTACAACAATATACTAACATAGAAGAGAGAGAGAGAGAGAGAGAGAGAGAAAAAGCGGCCATTCCATTCCATTGTGAAGAAATTTTCTCTAGAGGAGGATGTTCGCCTATGTTATGTTCATGTCCTTCCTTCCTTCCCATTACGTGTAAGTTGTAACAACAAGTACAAAAGAGAGATGGAACACTAAAATAAGACAACGAGAGTCACCATATGCATGTAACTAAAAAAAACTTACCCTCGTGTTACTCCATTGTTGCTCTTGTTCTCTCCCATTTTTCTCTCTCTCTACCAAACTTCCCATTCTCTATACTTGGACTTGTATATGGTCAGTGGTCATTACATGGATACACATAAAAAGATAAAATTGTAGATAGTCTTTTAACCAAAGGAATATGGACAAAATCTACAGACTTTTTCATCCTCTTCTACACTGCGCCCCGCTCTCTCTCTCTCTCTTTCTCTCTCTCTGGGAAAACGGAATCATTGAAAAACATTGAGAAAAAAAGTGTCATTCCAATGTTGATACTCTTATACAATATAATACAGATAGGTCCATTACATTACAAAGGGAATCCGGGTAGGTAGGCTAAAGCGTATTTTTTTTTGTAAATTGGGTATATTTATATATAGGGAGATGGAGAGAGAAGGTGATGAGTAAGATAGGGAAAACTCTTTGTCACATCTTATCCAACCCTACCATCAATTAAGATATCCAAACTACGACACACTCACCGTGGTCATGTATCTTCTCCCTCTCTCTCTGCCATTTGTAGATTATTGCCGAGAGAGACAGATATTGAAGTCAAGACTTATTCCATTTTTTTCTTCTTCTTCTCTTCATTTTATTTCTCCCCCCGAAAACATTTTCCCTCGAAAAAATAAAAGTTTAATTTTTAGTCTATCCTCATGGGTCAAGTCTTCCGCCTTACATAACTTTCTCATTCTCAATCATGTTCTCTGCATGCCATATATATATATATATGACTGTTAGTTTTTACTTCTTTGTGTTGTGTAGGGTTATCTCTACAATTTTTGTTTGGTTCATAAGGTGAAAAAATAGACAAGAATCTTTAGCGATGAATGGATGGATAGTAAATTTTCCACTATATGGACTTTTTTTTCTTCTTCTTTGGACCTCTTTTCTTCAAGAATGTAGATAGTTTTTTCCCCAGATATTTTAAGACATGATGAAATTAACGCATTTACAGATGTGCTACCATTTTTTTGACCCAAAGTTAAATACATGGCAGATGCTCATTTTTTGACTGTGGAATTTTTTCTTTCAGTGGAAATTTCTCAATGGGATTTTCATTGTCTCCTTTTACTTTTAGAGAGTCAACTTAATTTCATGAAAAAGTGTTTTTTTTTCTTCAAAAAGAATGAAATGGTGACAGTGAATGTCTTCATCTTTTTTTTAAAAAAAAAAAAAAAATCTCCATATCTCCATTAGTTTTTATGGAGTTTTTCAAGTCTCAGTGAGTGTAAGAAAAATAAATGAAAATTCAAGAAAATACTAAAAATTTGTTTTTTAAAATGATGCATAATTTTGTACACAATTTAGGAGAAGGAAGAGAACTAGAAAATTTTACACAGTGTTGAAATCCCATTTAATGAATAAAGACTCATCAAGTCAAACAAGAAGAAAGGAGGATGAGTGCCATGGAGTGAGAGAGGGACTGTCGACACTAGCTGTCAGTCTATTTGGTAAATGTACAAATGTTGAATACAAATTTCAATAATAAAAAAAATCAACATGAATTCTTTTTTAAAGTGATTTCAAAAGCAAGTATTTTTTGTTAAATTATAGGTGTATATAGGCTGTATATTTGTACTTTTCTCTCTCTCTCTCTCTCTTTGACCACTAAATCAAAATCCACACACGCAACACTCATCTCTAGTTTGACTTGTGCCGAAACCACGTTCGGCACTAGTCTAACCACAATCACAAAAGCTACCTTACGATTATTAGCTTTCTAATACAAAGAGAGAGAGAGAGGGAGAAATTTTAGTTGGTGGTAGTTGGATAAAGTAATACAGAAATTTTAACTTATGTCATATTCAAAACTGTTACCAACAAAATTTGTACGAGTACAGGAGTACAGATACACGTACACAGGTAGGTACAGGTAACAATTGTAAGGCGGTTCTTTTTTTTCTCAAGTCAAAAAATCCCCAGGTTACCCTCAAGAGTTTTTACTCATACAAACATTTGTATAAAGTACAGACAAGTCTGAGCATTGGCAATAGAAAATGTACGAAAAATGAGAGGGGGGGGGGTGGAAGGTTCAAGTAGACGATGGGGGGATGGGATAGAGGCATAAGGAAGAGACACGTTAATATTTCGTCCACGGGTTTGCGGACAAGGAGAGTAGAATAAAGAAGCGGCTTGGCTTATATAGATTAGAAGAATTGAAAAGAACAAATGATGTAGAGAGTGTAGAGAGATGTTGACCATTTGTCATAAAAAGACGCCGAGTCACGGTGCGACATGCATTTTCGATTTCCTCAAATCAAGTACTCCAACACGTTAAAGGTTCGGCATTCCCTTCCATCTTTTCTCCTTCTTCTTCTTCTTCTCCTTCAACTTCTTGTTTCGTCCATCAAATCTCCTACCAGCATCCATACATTACTATGTACTTTATGCCTCTCTCTCTCTTTGTGTGTGTGTTATATAAACTGAAAACTATCCTTCAAAAAAGACGCCATGGCATCAACAAAGACTATTTACTACAGAACTACAGATAGACAGTAGAAAACAATGCCTCATGTCTCTCTCTCTCTCTCTCTCTATAAGTTTCACCTGTTTCATTATATTATTATGACCTAGCTTACTGGTCACAAGAAGAATCTCTTGCATACTCTTATCTTACTTACCCATTTAACTCCCTATAGACACGTCTCTCTCTCTGTGTACATGTACATAGAGCTTTTATATGTGCAAATATATACTTTAGATACTCACCAAACCAATTTACAATTTACGATCAAAACCAGAGTCACTCATACAAGACACATTATGTATACATATGGGTTAAATCTTGGTTATAGTCAATTGTAAAAAAAACCTCCATGCTTGACTTGGTGCTTTAACTTTACTCTCTCTCTCTCTCTCTCTCATAACAATTTACTATTAAGCATATTCTCCTGTGTCTCACGACTCGTACTGCCAATCTCAGGAGTGTAAGACTGTCTTGTAGGATGTAAAGATGTTCTGGAAAAAAATTTATGGAAAATCTTTGGTTGAGCTCACACAGTGCGTGTAGACGAGTGACCTCGTCATGCAATTACTTACGCGTCTGTTTAGCTTGTTGAATTGATGAGAAGGCGGAGATTGTGGTACATTTACTCATGGAAATTAGTCACTAAAAACTAATTCTTCTACTGCATTTACATAAATATTGACGAGAGTGAGTGTGTGTAATTCATTGTTTTTAAAATTTTAATTGATGTTTAAATGTCTAAGAAGAAGTTTAACTTTTTTGTGATAATTTTCTTCATATTTAGTGCAATCAAAGAACATTTGTCGTCTTTTTAAAATAATTATTACAACTACAGATACAACTAATATTAATTATATTTTCTTTTACTATTTACACATCTCATTTTTACAATGAGCTTGTTAGTTTTATCTGTGTACTTGGTAAAGTTTTATGACTAACGGAAGTGAAATACTGATTAAATTGAAAATAAAATTTAATATACCTAAAATAAAATACCAAAAAAAATGGAGTGAGAAGGTTGTCAGCAAGAGGAATTCGACTCATCCCTCAAAAATAAAAAGTTGAGTCGTCCACACTCAAAAAACACTTTTCGGCACAATCTCACTCCGGTTTGAAATTCATCTCACGGGAGTTTTTATGTGTGAGAGAGTGAGAGGAGTTGAAAAAAATTAATTTGATTCACAGCAGTATCATATCACATTCAGTTTTCTGGTGGAGGTTGAAAATTTGGTTGAGCACAGGCGGGACTCGTGTGTGGAGAGCCACCATATTATAAAACCCTTGATTATCATCACTATGTACACGTATAGTTACATATGTAGGTAGTTTAGATAAGATAGAACAACAATCATCCGCCGATGCCAGGGATCATCCCGCATCTCTACAAGTCATTCCATCTCCATCATTTCACTCATGTCTACACGGGCACAAGCATGTCTTCCTCATGTATTATTATTATCTCATAACATAGACTCACGCCAACGTCAGAAATCTTGAAGAAAAAACAAAGCTCTATACATTGTACAGTACCCATACCTTTGCTCCTGTTTGTATTTGTATTTATTTATATAAACGAAAAATACAAAAGGGGGAGAGGCAAGTGTTACATCATACATCATCTTCCTCCTTTTTGTTTAATATTTTGATTCCATACCTTGATATGTTAAAGCACTACCTGGGTGTCAATCTATATAATCGAGTTGCAATCTACAGTCAATTTTTGTTATCTGTACACTCTTATATGATGCTCGATGCATATCAAATATAAATTGTACCTATGTAGATATTTATATGCAGTAAGAATACAATGAGGGAGAAGCTAAACTCCGGGATTTAAAAATCACCGGTGATCTCCTCCGTTTGGTAGAAAGTAGTTTTGAGAGGCTCAAAAAAAATTATTGTTTACATAAGAAAAGCATTAGAATCACCCCATCAGGTCTCTCATCTCTAGCTGAGTTGCCACAACATAACCAAATATTTTTCAAAAGTGAACTTGACCTTAGAATTTTATTTTTGGTTTTGGAAAGGCTCTCCCTCTCTCTCTCCCTTTATACATTTTATCTGTATCTAAAGATATTCGACGAGGGTATTAATATCAGTACAATTGTTATTTTATTATGTAAATATACACGTGCATATGTACGGGTATTTTATAGAGAAGTCTTGTCTCATATATGATACATCATAATATTTATATAACAATTCCTTTTTTTCTTTATAGATTATTTGATATGATATCATACAAAAACAGAATGAACAAATATCTGTACAACACAATGTTTCTTTAATAGTCTCTCTCTCTCTTTCTCTGTGTGAAAGGGGAGAGTATGACTGTTAAGAATTTAGACTCCCTTTCATAAGTCATTGCATAATAGTCCATGGCATGTGCTCAGGGTGAGGAAGGGAATGAAGAATACAACACTTCACCATTAATTTCTTGACTGTGGTAATGAAAATAAATCGCATTCGTCCATCCCTCATCCTCCCTTACAACTTTTTCAAAAAATTTCCACTCTCACTCTCTCTTTCAATCCCATCAAAATTAAGAGAACTGGACTGCCCCCAATGGATTTCAAAAAACCAACATTGTCTGTACTTTCTTTTAAGATTCATTACTTTTTCAAGAAATTTTCTGACGGATCATAAAAAGTATGTACAAATATTATAAAAAACGTTTACTGAATTGTGAGAGAGAGAGTGATCCAATTAAAATTTTGTCATGTAAGATTTTTGCATAAAAAATGTTTAAAAAAATAATTTGCAATAGAAAAAATACTACAATCAACTACTCCTACGAGTTCAAAAGTACTTTGACATGAATTAAAATTTTTATTAAACTATTAACTACTAGTCTGATGGTAAAACAAAAAAAAACTTAATTGTACTTTATGGAAAGAAGACGAGACAGAGAGAGAGAGAGAGGCGAAGGAGGATAAGAAAGAGATTTAACATAAATTTTTCCCTATGAAATAATCACTACTACCAATAAGACTTAATGTAATTTCGTCATAAAGATAGGAACAATAAAGGAAACCATATATGAGTAGGACAAGGAGGAAAAAAGGAGTAAGTCAAAGGACACGAGAACTATAAAAAAAATTCCAGTTTCACTACACACACCACACACTCCTATTTAACGGCTTCAAGCTTCACATACGCTAATCGTAAAAATAATTTTTAAGACCAATGAAAATTAAAAGGTAAAAAAAGAAAAAAATCCCCCAAAAAAATTCATCAGAGTGGGAGGGAGAGAGAGAGAGAGAAGAAGTTATAATGGATAAGAGTGTAGTAAAAAACAAGAAATAAATGTACATTTTGATAAATTTTTTTTAAAAAAAACATTATTTTATTCGAGACACTGATAAATATTTAAGGCGGCTCCTGCTTTACCTTTCATTCCTACAAGTGAGTGTTTTAGAAAAGGAGAAAAAGAAGGACTCAATGGCTTCCAACAACTGACTATAAAGTTAGCCGACCAGTCCCCAAAGTTGAGAAGATAAAAAATATGTACAAGTATGTTATTAGAGGAATTGTATATGATAAGAATAATTTATATGACTTTGACTTGGGAGACAAAGTGCAAGAATAAAGTTAGCCTTAATGAGGAAATGGAGACAATTCTCCCCCAAAAAAACTTGAATTAAAAAAAAGAAAGCTAGCGAAAACCAACTCAATCCTCACATCCTCTAACTGTACCTGTACAAGTTAGTGAAAAATACGTGAAAAAATGTCCAGTACTTGAGTTTATCAGGAAGATATTCTAGTGTTATACACACACAAGGCAGGAATGGTGTATCTGTGGTCTCATGGATGGCAAGCGAAAGTATTTAATGAAAGCCAAAAAAAAATATTGTTAAAAGACGATGGGGGGCTCAAGTGTGGGAAAAACAGCAAGATAGTGTTTGAATTTTGGTGATGGTGGAGGATACTCGAGCCACAAATATAGCCTAACCTATGACAAGGTACGCTACCAAAAGATTACATAAGGTAGGAAGGAGCAGCAACCCTTTGAAATTCCAGGGTCAATTTTAGTAGCATCTTTCCGAACAAAACCTTCAACATCACTTTGAAAAATTTATGCGCAATGAAGAAAAATGACGGCTTGTGTGTGTGTGTGTGTTGTCTCTGTTTATGTATACTTTGTGTGAAGTGTAAAGTGTTTGTACTTTACATTACATTTATTTAACTTTTTTCCTCCATCAACTCTTCGGCTCTCTCTCTCTCTCTTTTGGTGGTATCTGTAGAGTCTCGAAGTAATTTTTTGGTTCCTGATTCCTGACCCTCATTTCCCATGATGTCCCTTTCGGTTTTGGTTCCCTTGTAAATTTGAAGATTTCCTTTTTTATTTTAGTTTGATGGTCTGGGTGAGGATCAAACAATTTTCTTGTTTATACATTCATAACATAATTTATATCCTCCAAACCACAAGCCACAAACCAACTTGAAAAAATCAACATGAATAACATTGTATCAATCTTCCGTGAGTCCTTAATAGAAAAAAATAAGGGAATGAACAAACTATGTACAAAACTCAACATTTTTCAATTTAACTATTTTATAACAATAACCGCCTTGTACACAAAAAAAAGAAACAACAGCACAACATAATTCTCACCTATCATCATCAAAAACTCATGAAATGCCATCAAAGTAAATGGACAGAGAGGCCACTTACTTTCCCATTATATTTACCCTCGGATCTCTCCTCAGTACTAAAGGGGTACGAGTACCTTTACCTCAAGTTTTTTCTTACTCCTCATTTCATCACTCATTCAATTTTTTCAACATTAACATTATGGACTCTTATTAGTGTGCAAGATGCATCTCTCTCTCCCACTTTGTCCCTTCCTGTGTGCCGTTAGTCCCTCCATATATTTTTAATTCACAAGTTTTAAGACAAAAAAACCATTAAAACGACATGTGTATAAAAACTACCATCAATGTAGTAACATTCTAATGAATTTCCCATTAAAATGCACTGGACAGAGAGAGAGAGACATGGTGAGTGTGGTGACTCTTATGATGCGTCGTCCACTCAATTTAACAGTATCCAGCGTCATCAAAATATAAAAAAAATGATGAAAAGTCTTGTAAAATATATAACCTGTTCCCTCTTTCAATATTTGTACATTTATTGTGGTTTAGGACTCTCTTCATATCAAGTGTAATAAATTCAATATGTAAAATACAATCCAAGTCCAACTAAACTTTTTTTATATTATAACTGCATTAAAATAATAAAAACAAGAATTCATATTCCGTATGTACACACTCACTACACTTGTATTTAATAATCAAAAAATAAATTGTGGAGGTGGGTATTTACTCAAACTGCCTCGTCATATAAAACAATGACTATATTATTATATTTCCTGGTAAACTTATTATCAAATGTATAAACATGAGAGAGAGAGAGAGAGAGAGAGAGAGAGAGAGCGAGAGAGGTTGAATATTTTAATAATTGCCTACTGCTTACATGTCCTAGCTAAGAACAATAAGCACTTTGTCAAAAGTTTGAGTTATACAAATACTACACACTATACAAATGTAATAATAAATAAAATACTGAGTGCACTGTATTCACCCCTCTTGCTCTTGTACATGAATTTGATGGATAGACTAAATTGTGTAAAGTTGTTTTGTCAATATTCTTCTCCATCTTTTTTTATCTCTCTCTCTCTTATTACTCTTGATCCTTGATTCATTTTTTATGTACATTCTTTTTATTTATTTATAAATTCTTTAATTGTATAAGACAACGAGAAAGCATTTTTTGAATGCCGCCCATGTACATTTTATTTGGATTGGATTTAATTGTTATTCCACAATTTTGCATTGTAAGAGGTAGACATGATCATCATTAGGATAAAGTGAAGGGAGCTAAGTTGATTGAATATATTTATTTTGGATTTGGAAAAATATAAAGGCCAAATCCGACACGATTAATTATGCATGCAACCTGCAACCATTATCATGATGATGGTTAGCACAGCAAAATAAAAAAAAAAGTAGTTTAGCGTTACAAACAAATGAAAAAGAATACAATGAACAAGTTAAAACTGCAGTGTTGCACATGAAGACAAAAGAATAGCAAATTTAACTGCATCATTCTCTCCCCCTTCTCTTCTTTTGCTTCTCTCCATGAAATATGAATCAACTTGTTTATTTTGATGAGCTAAGAGCTACCACCTGTATATTGTATTCATGATTATGAAAATACAAAAAAAAATTGTATTCAATGTAGAAAGCATGTACAAATATTTCACATGATACTTTTTTCCTTATCATTAGGTCCATAAAAATAGTGAATACATCACCATAATAAATGTTTTTTCACCTACGGGTCAACCTCTAGACCAACAATAAATTTGTATTTTATTGATAATCATCTTGTACCATGTTTTTTTTCTCTTTTTCTTCTTTCTATTATTACAAATGGCCGCAGCTGGAATATAGATATTTGTGTATACATATTATTTTTAAATGAATAGAGTTTCGAGAGTACTTATCCATTCTTCAAAAAAAACTGAAGATTATTATTCACATATTGAATTCAAGTGGGTAAATCCATTAACTGCATGGATGAATTCATCTTCAATACAGATACGACGATACAACAAAAAATCATTTCCCTTGAAGCCCCTTCATTTTTTCTGTTGAATTTTAAAAAATGAAATTTGTAATAATAATTATTTTATATCACATACCTAATTATAGATAAACTAAGGACAAAAAAAATTCAAGTCATATTTTTATTGTCTTGATACAAATAAATTGAATTTGTGTACGGGGGCTCATGAAAAAAAATATTAAAGAGATTTCTGTATAAGGAATAGAGAGATAGAGATAGCCGACTGATTTTGTGATTTGTGAACAGAAGATGATGTTGCTAATTGCTTTACAATAGCAAGAAGCTCTCCATGAGTAGTTAAATATTATAGGTACATAGTACATACCTACAGATACATGTATTTATATTACTATCACTTTCAACAAATGTACAGATACACAGATTTAATATATACAATACACATGTGTGCATACCTGTAATTTGTATAAATGTAGACAACTTGACGAGTTCCTATAGGAAGAGAGCTTTTTGATCATTACAAAAGGTTTAAAGAGTATATATTACAGAAGGAAGATGGAGAAGAGGGGGGGGGGGGTGAAAATCATCATAATTTTATATATATAAAGCATCACTTCCGCACTTGGATATCATACTCCAAAAAAAATTGGACAGAGATTAGCAAGTTGTGTATAAACACTTGTTAGAATATATTTTTTTCAAACTGTGTTATCTCTACAAGCACCAAATGTGTAATATTTTTATTATGTATGTACATAGGTATATATTTTCTATCATGTACACAGTCGTTGTCGTTGTTGAGTAAATGGCCGAGGTCTGTGTCCTAACTCCTAACCAATTGAATATTTTTGGTTCAATATAAAATGAGTGACTTTTGTATATATATGTATATTTAAAAATTCTTTGTATGTAAACTTTGGGAGTAAACATGAGTGTAATAGAGAGTAGGCAAAATAAATAAATAAGAAATGTCCACTTACCAAGTTACCTATTTGCCTAATTTAGTCTGTGTGGCTACTATACTTGTACAATAGAGTGACTTTGAATTTACATGTAATGGAGAGAGAGTGTGTTTGTGTATTGAGAAGCAAGGTATGAAAACATTTGTCTATGATTGTTATTCCTTCCTTATTTATTATTATGCTCATTAGGGTGAATTACCAAAGGTCGAGTAGTATGGATACCTGACAATCTAATAAAACAGAATAGCATCATTACATTAATCATCCACTAAACTTTATACACATAATTTCTCTCTCTCTCTCTCTTTCTTTCAAGTCAAGTCGGTAATCCTAAGAGGTACTCGATTGTAGTGTGTTGATGAGGACAAAAGAGAAAAGTTTGTATTTTGTATCCATACTCTTTTTGCCCATATTCATGTCCAGCGTTAGCATTAAAATAAGACAAAAAAGGGAATATATATATATATAAATGTTATAGGGACAATTATAAAAATTATAATAATAGCCCGTAAAAATGTTATAAAGAATGAAGATCTTCCAAAAGTACTCAGACTGGACATAAGACATAAGAAAATCAACAATATATTGAGTAAAGTGTGGAATAAAAAAGGGCCTATTAGAAATCCACTGTTGGCTCAAACGCTCAAAGTGAAATTTATGATTTTCCCAGTTTATTCTCGTGGTTAATTTATTCTCGGCTGATGTTCAAGATTAACAAGTTATTGCCTATGAATGTGTTAGTGGTTTCGGTTTTTTTTCTGTATTTATGACTGGATTATATACCTCGTTAGTTAGCCTCCAGAGTACGTCTCTCTCTCTGTGTATGATCCTTACTACAGTTAGTTGAATGAACGGGGGTACTTAAGCTTAAAACTTACGATTAGTTGCACAATAAGCCTTGACAATGCAATGAGTCAATTTCAAAGTCAAAGAATTATTCGGGCATGAGACTCAATCTCTAAGTTGAACAGAGGAGCCTCCTCTGGTTTCGTCTCTCTCTCTCTCTTTAGAACTCTCTTGAGTTTGTAGCACACAACTGTATTGTTGGTATTATTGCATCTTTTTCATTCTCTCTCTCTCTGTACAATTGTATAATACCATAAGAGGATTTTATTTTTTTCTCTCTATTAGCTCTTTCTTTTATTTTTTTCCCCTCCATCTAAATACTAAAGAGAGAGCGAGAGACTATCTTGTATACGTAACTTGACTTTACTACATAAATATAAAATATATACAGATATCAGTGCAGTGCTAAGAGACCAAATCTTTCTTTTTCCATACCAATGCATCAGAATAATTTTAATAGATGAAAAAAATTTTATTTAACTTGTATTTTATTTTTAAAAAAGCCACCGTGTCATGGACAACAAGTTGATGGTAGTTTGAGAGCTTCAAAGTGAGCGAAATAAATTTATATGACACAATCTCTCTCTCTCCAGTAGGAAAGAATAAATTCTTTCATTATTATTATGTACAATACACTCTTTTATAAAGTAATCAAGAAAATAAAACGGAAACTGTGAGTATTTTTAAATCTACTTTAATAAAATTTAATACATTTTAACTTTGGAGTGTACCTACCACATTAAAATATTCTTTTGAAAAAAAAATTATGTTGGAGAATGGAGATGTAATAATAAAAAATAATAATAAAATATTACAATATGTATTATGTATATATCGGACATTGCCTGGTAGTAGCTAATCAGTTTTGATATCTAAAATGAGAGAATTATGAGTAATATGGCATTCAGTATGTATTATTTATATAGTAATAGAGGACACAAACTTAAATAAATACAAATTGACAGCAAGTAAATATTACATTTGAAAGAAATAAATCACAAATGCAATATCACAATTATATTATAACATGGAGAAAAAAAATGGTCCCAGCTTTACGATGATAACCTTCACCTTGACTATACTTGACGACTACTTACACACATGAGGAATACATATTTAGTTGTATGAATCAAGGCTCATTTTAATACTCCAGGCATATCTCTACATTTCTATTATACATATATATAAAATATATATATTGAGTAAAGCTTGGGGGAAAAGAAAATCTCATCATGTTTACCAGCCTTATTGCATCTGCATACGCACTTTGAAATAAAAACGCATTTAATATACATATCTGTACATGTGTGTGTGTGACTGTGAGAGAGACAACTCAACGTGTATGTCTCATTTAATACTTGAAATTTCCTTGAAAACTTTTAACATGCTATATATATATGATCAAATGTACAATTATATTATTTTTATTTATAATAGAGAGAGAGGAGAGTTATAAACTGTACATGGATATTCTTGTGAAAAAAGAGTGTAAACAGAGGTGTGACTATTTTTTTGCAAATAATCTATGATCTTCATCCAATCCCATGCCGGCGTGTCTCACACCACAACATGAAATTCACTTACATTATTATTATTCACTGACAATTCTACACAATTGTTCAAGAGCTATAAAAGTCTAGTGGGAAAGGCTTGTTGTCAGTTCATTGGATTTGGATTGAATTGTTGGACTTGGAAGTCCCCACGCTTTCCACCATTTTTTTATTACCAGCAATTCTCAAATCATTTTCTAGATTAGCATGTATTATATATATATATTTAATTTACTTTACTACTCTCTCTATAAAGAAGTGAACTTGGTTGCCACATTACCTTTACATTACAATTCTTCTCTCTCTCTCTAATATTGATTTAATAGTCTGCACTCTAACACACTAACACACACACTGTCTCTAATCATTCTCATATTTAAATAGCCCTTTAAACAATTGGTAAATAATAATTATGTTTATATCATAACAAGTTTCTCTCTAGCAATTAGTTTTAATGAGAGAGAGAGAATTGAAATTTGCACAGCCCTCATTTCAATTAGTACTTGTTAATTTATCCCCCCTCCTCTTGTTGTTGCATTACTTTTTTTATTATTATATTCATCCCCTAAATTTCATACACGAGAGAGAGAGAGACATTATAAAATAATTACTCAATTGTGATTCCCCTCCACTATTGTGAATTATTATAAAATAATTGACTTTTATGAACATGACTCTCAAATCAACCATCAAAATTAAATGACACTCGTCAAAATGAAAAGTCAGGAAATTCAACCAAAAAAATCAAATTAGTTAATGACAACTCGTGTACAAATATCATAAACTGTTTATCATTTTGATTTTTTCAATAAATAATAATGAGTTTGACTTGAAATACAATCATTGATTGTTTGTCAAGTGAATACTATTTAATATTAGAGAGATATGAATTTAATTATTAAATATTTGTACAATAAATTATTTTAACTCTATTAATTTAAGAAAGACAAGTCAAAAAAATGACAAAAACTTTCTACAACACACGTCTCTCTCTCTTAAGGTGTCATAAGTTGAGTGGTTATGATTTATTTTGTGAAACATTTTAACTCTTGAAAATATTAATTTTCCTCTCTCTCTTTTATCCTTGGATTCCTCATTGAAAAATCTTGTACTGGTTGATACGAAAATGGAGGGGTTGTCTGTCAATTGTAAAATGCAAAATAACAATATAAATTCCTCCTTATTTATTTTCATACAGAGCAAATAAAAGATACACAAAGTGTAGTCGAGTTTAACAACAACTAAAAGAAACAAGATGCCGATAGGTTTAGACCAGAATATCTGACTTGAAAAATAGTTTGTATATAACTTATAAGAAAACAATAGAAAAAGTATACAGTGTAGAGGGGGGGGCTTAAGAGGGGAGGGGTCTCAATGTAAAAACGTGTATTTATCTTGGTGTGAACAAGTGACAATATAATATGGGGGCTTTGAAAAAGGATGCATGTGCGTATCAAGTGATCAAGCTCAAAGCTCAGGTGTGTGTATGATTATGACTGACCATTTGAGTCAGGTAAATGTCAAATCTCCCAAGTAGCTTGTGTGTCTGCATCTCTATATCTCTATGCAACAATATTTTTTTGTTGAAGAGTAGATACAAAACTAGTCACACTTACATATGCAAGGTAAAGGGTCCTACGTCTTTTCTTCGAACGTATTATTTTCGAAAGCACTTTGTTCGAATTACACTATATTCGAAAGACTTTTT
>JAQIVZ010002477.1:0-20621 GCA_034700945.1 Arrhopalites spinosus
CACCTCCGGCACCTCTCCACCAAATTTCAGCCCAAACAAACAGAATGTGATTTTGCTCTCAAATCCGGCGATCTCCTTTGAGTTTAAATATTAAATGTACCTTTTCATTAGAAATGAATTGAAAAGTGGAAAACTTGAAGAAGAAGAAAAAAAACTTTGTCTAGCCGCATCACGCTCGTTCCCAATTATTTATTGTTGTTTGTTTGAATCAACAACTCTCATAGTAAATGGAGCAAAATTACAGTTTTTTCTTCTTGTTTCATTCACCATAGACAAAAATATAATAAAGGTAAAGTTCATCATCATAATAAATCACAATAACTCGTTCTAATCAATATTCTCCCTCATCACCATCATTTTTTCATACTTTGAATTGATTCATCCTTGATCAAAAATTAAGATCCCCCAAAAAACTGAAGTATCATACTACATTGTAAAAGAAATATAAAAAAAAAAGTTTGCAGGCACATGGCAGGCATGAAGCATCTTACATTTGCATAAAATATACAGAAAAAAATAAAACAAATAAATTAAACACGATGAAAAGACTGTACTAATGCACACATTCAAAATATTCAAATATGGAAAGCTTCTCTTATGTAATTATCCTGTCAGAGCCCTTTTAGTTAATTTGCCTCCATTTACGTAGTACAACTTGACACTTTAATATTACATTTATACACTCTTAATTTACATTTACGATTCTACGGTGAATATATACTAAAAAAGGTATAAAAACATTGGAGCATGGAAACGTGAGGACTGTAAATAATCAGAGAGAAATGAAGGTGGTTTATTGTTTTTTTTTGTGTTTTGGGTGCATAAATGATAAGGGTCATAATTATTGAACCTAATGATTTATTTTTGTACAGCACACTTTTTTACCACAAAACAGGATGTACTAATAAAAGACTTAAAAAAATTTATAAGGGGTGGTCAAAAAAATTTAATTTAGTATTTTATGATTTTTTTTAAAAAAAAATAGCATCAAGTGTTTCATGCACAAAAATTATTGCTATACATTTTATTCTGTGGACCAGAAAATACTGCACACGTTATCTTTATAGCGACTAAAATGGTACAAGTGGATGGAATACTAATTTAATTTATCTGCAACTGACTCCCCAGGAGGTGATGAAAACATTGAGAGAATTTTAAAATAATATTTATTTTACAAAATTATTTATATTAATTACTATCATTTATAATGTTTAGTGAATGGATCGGTAATTTGTGGAAGGGTCATCCTGTGCATAATAATGGCCAGGAACATTATTTTGTCAAAAACTGTCTCAAATCTCAAAATTTGCAAAAAAAAAAATTAAAGTTACATTAAATGGATGAGAAATCACGTTAATGATTGTGGAAGCTCAACATTGAACTCGAGAGAATAAATTGTCTTGTTTTAAAAACTACATTTTGACGATTCATTGTCTACGTGTTGTTTTTATTGTACACACAAAATAAATGTTTGTTTGTTAATACAGATACTTAACCTATACAGGTAAATACGTCGTGTGAGTATACACAAGTACAGGTAAATTCATGCCCATTTAATTATCCAATCGTCATCATTTTCTACATTTTGTTTCCTCTAACTTCAATATTATTCTGTAGTCTTCATGTTAATTGTAATTATTGTCTTCACTGTACAATGCACAAACCGCTATATTATTTTTTTATGCAATTATGTACGAGTACCACTGTATCAACAACAACAACAACAACAACAAGAGAAAAAAACTAAAGAGAGAATTGAAAGCGAGAGCAGCAAACTCAGAGTCTAATCGAAAATTAACTGTACTGTAATCTCAATTTCAATCGCAATATAGTCTAACCTTGCTCTTTGTAATTTGTCGTACTTATTTTTTATTGTGTGGAGTTCCTTGCATTTCTACACACACACACAATTTAACCTATAACTATTTTACATTTAGTAAACAATGTTCTATGATTTAATACATATTCAATAGAGAAGGTTTCTATAATTTATTTCATGCAAAAATACATTTTTTTTGTCTTATTTGTTCTTGAGTATCAATTTTCAAGACAAAGTACATATAAAGTTGTGTATTTCAAATACAATAAATAAAAAATTAAATGTAAAACCTCAAAATGAGGAAAAAAGTAACAAATATTGTATTGTAATACCACACAGACACACAGCAAAAAACTCAAGTAAAAGACCCTATGACCTCTAAACCTAAACTGAAGCAAGAATTAAATAGATTATGGTTTTGAATAACAACAAATAATTACAGCTGATTCATAATCAAATGAAAAAAAGTATCATTAATGTTTTGTACAATAGTTAAAGGTAACATATGGAAAGAATTAAAAAATAAATACAATTTACATACTTCCTTAAGAATATCCCATAAATTAATGATAGGAGAGAAAATTACTGTAATATTTAATTTCATTTAAAAATTATGGCAAAGTCCCTCAAAGTATTAAATTGAAAATATTAAAAAAGAATTTTTTGACATCTCTGTAATGACAAATGACACAAAAAAAGACAACGTTAAAAATTTTAATGAAGGAAATGGAAAAAATTCTATTAATTTAATTGATATTTTCGACAAAAATCTAAAATTAATCAAAATAATGTTTTCCTCTTGTCTATAATTCTCTACAGATAGATTTCATGTATGAGTATGGCTACATAAAATAACATAAATATTAATAATAAGGATATGAAATACAGCAGGAAACATAAAATTGTTCGTCCGCTAACTTTACAAAAATAAAAACATTGTTCTGATGCCTACACATATAGCCACGACTTGACTATAGCTTTAGGGCTGTAAAAATGGGACTCCTTGAAAAATTATGAGTAGTTTCATAATGATGACAAACTAATCGTGAACAATTTGTCATAATATTTTATTTTCCGTGGTAAAAATTGACGAAGAGAACAATGAGTGCTAAGGAGAACTGTCTCCAGTCAATTTTGAATGGTCCACACGCCAGAACTAGACAGAAAAATTACGTGGACGTGACCAATTGTTTCCATGGTACATTGACGATGACGAGAGAAGAGGAGAGGGTGACTGGTTCCGATTCCTGTCATTCCTTTCTCTTGTACTTGTAACTGTTATAAAACTTTGACAATTTCCGTTTCAAATTTTTTTTAAACACATTAATTTGAGCTTCACAATAATACTTGAAAGTTAGTTTAACTTGAACAATTTTTAACTGATGAGACCGTAAACTAATTATTCCATAATTATCACATAACTTGATCAACCTTGAAATGAAAAAGAAATTTCCTCATACAGATATGAGGACAATGCACGTACAATTTACTGAGACAGAAAATGAATTCCTTTTTTTTTTAAAAAAAAAATATATCTCATTCCTTTCAATTTACAAATAAAACAATTGCACTACCTTAACCTTATAAACGATTGGCACAAGTCAAGGTGATGACATAACTAACAAGGAGGACAAATTTTCGTCTTATTCTGTTATTTTCTCGCTAAAAATCTCCCAATTGTCATATAAATATTCCCATCGTCTTGAAACAAATGGACATTATTATATGCTATACGTTTATTTTGGTAAATACGCACAAAAAAAACCTCAAATAATACACACATTATAATTAGGGATGCTTTCATATCTATACACATGCATGCAGTTAAAGGGGGAAGGGATGGAATTAAGAAACATTTGTTTGCATTATTTCTCTATTTTTCTCATTCATTGTAAACCTGAGTGTGACCACTTGTTTGTGTGTCTTCTCATGTACAAGTATATATATATATAGAGAGAGAGATTTCATTACAGTGACCATTGTTTTCGTTAATTCAGGATGAAGGTAAAGGCGAAGCGGAATAATGACACGGATGACTCAGTGTTGACGAAACCACAACAAACGACAACTGCGTGTACCTTCACTATGTATGTACTATTATACTTTTACTCACATCCGTGTCACCCTCCTTTTGTCATCTTTGTGGTCCTGATTTTGGCAACTTGACAGCATCAACATTTTCAACAAATTTTTTTCACATCCGTCCAAACTAATATATCATTCCCATAATTAAATACAAATTTTGTATTATAATTGTCTAGACTTTAGACATTAGAAAATTGATTTATCTGTCTATCACTCTCATAAACTTGTTCAAGATCTAGATCTGTACATCATTAATCAATGTAAGATCACAGTGGTCGAAAAAGGTGTCAAATTAGAATCAATTAATACAAAATAATGAAAAAATTAATGTTAAAATAAATTTGTAACTAAACTAGAAATATTGCGCATTAAATTTTAACCCCTACGACTTTCCATGTATACGCGTAAGACAAACAATAGAAAAATAAAAAACTGATACAACAAATTTGAAATTTTGAGTAAATTGAAATGGAGCCACAAAAACAACTACATAATATTTATATAGTGCAAAGTGAATTGAATTTATCAAAGGGTAAAATGAAAATGTTTTTTTTTGTACATCTGAATCAACAGCTAGACGAAATGATCTACTTAATCAATGCGAAACTTTTGAGGAGATTGAACAAACAAGATTATGAGGGTTTTTTCACTACAATTTTTTACTACAATTAAACTGCTAGAGCCTACATGCATCAAAAGAATTCCCTTTATTATTGTTACAATTCCATATATTTATGCTGTACTTTATTTATTGCAAGTGTTAATAAGGCACATTTTAAACCTAAAAATCTTACTCTCTCTCTACATATAGTACCACAAATTTGAAAAATATATAATCCTTAACTTAATAAATGAATTTATAATATACTCATCATATGCTTTTTTCCTATCAGCCATTAAATGGTTCTATCTATATCTGGAAATTATAGTTTGGAAGAAGAAGTTTTTATTATTATTAAAAAATTTTTCTACTTCTTCTTCGTCTAACCTTAAAAATCAAGATGATATTTAAAGATAAAATGTAATTATTTTAGTATGAACAATATAATCTCTATTCTTTCTCTCTCAGTACGACTCTTGACTCTGCCACGTCTCTATTATTAAATGTTACACTCGGATCACATCACGCCACACTGCCTCATATAAGTTATCTTTTTAAAGTTTTTTTTACTAGTAACCTGAAAAAAATAACTTATCAAATCTTAATTAAAGTGTTCCAATTTCCAATAAATTCTACATTTTTTCCTCTCATCTCATCCCATCCTCCGTGTCATTCACGCTCATGTTTTTGTAAATTTTAATTTAATAATAACAACAACAAAAGTCATGAGATAAAGCAAAATGAGAGAATTGTATTGAGATCATCCACACCAAAAAAAATAATAATTCAATTTTTTAAGGGAAAATGATTTTAATTTAAAGTCTGCTTTATTTTTAGTTTTATGACCCATAGCTAATTTTTATTATTCACCTTTTTAACTCTTTTGACATAGTTTACTCATCATTTTAAAAACTATATTTCCATTTTCCAGTTAATTAGTTCAAGTCTAAAGTAACCATCATGGGCCATTATTGTTAAATGTAGTGTCAATTTTGATTTCAATTTGCATGTGTACATGTACTACATGCCATGTAGTGTACATACAAGACTGTTAGAGAGATTAACTTGATATAGTTTGTAAACAATATAATTGAAACAAAATTTAGACTCATCTTAAACTAGTTATTATTTTCTTGTACCCTATCATTTACATTTACTAATTCTGGATTAATGTGGATCATACAATTAATAAAAGTCAAAATCGTTTCCAATCCTCAATAATTACAAACAAAAATAATAATAAAGAAGAAAGAAAAATAAATGGCAACAATTTAAGTGTACTCATAAGTGCAGGTAAAACCAGAGTTTATTGACTTGACAAAATTCTAACATGAGATATTACAAAAGCTTTCCATCTTTTGTAGATTCTAATGATAGGGTGAAACTTTAATTTTTTCAATGAACAAAATGTTTTTTGCAACGTCATCATGTCTTTCCAAAAATTCTACTTTGAATGACATTTTATTTAACAGAAACAAGAGAGAGACACGAGGGGAGGGTTGATGAGATGTGAATAGAGTTAGAAAATAAATAATTACGCTTACATTTAAGAATATTCGTGGTTAAATAATTGAAATATAAATTTAATGTGAAATCACATGTGCTGATGTGATCAATTTTTCTCATTGACAAAATTGTAATCCCTCAAAGTTAAAAAAAGAATTTCTCAGAATTCTTTGTCAAGTTGCTGTTATAAGACAGTTTAGAGAGGAATAGCAAGAGAAAAATTTACATTTATTAAGTCACTGTCATGCCATTGCAATAACTGTCAATCAAGAAAAGTCAAACTCTCTAACTATTTTTTCAACGTCAAGGCACATTAAAGTTACAGAAGTCTAGTGAGATGACAGAGAAGGTGCGAATATGTCAAGAAAAACAAGCTTTTGTCTCTCTTGCCCCATTTTATCTTTTCAACATGCTGGGGTCCTACTTTGTCATGCATGCATTAGAAGCATATTATGAATAAATTGACCACCTTCAAGTCATTTAACATGGAAAATACATATCATAGTTTACATTTAAAATGTACATTTTCGTCCACAACATGCGAGAAAGAAAATGGAATTTTCATTCTATAAAAAATAAAGTCTGGGCATACAAGTAAACCTCACACTCACACTTGAACATTTTGTAAATAAAAGAGATGAGAGTCAACAATTTAACTCTTTTTATGTTTTGTCACTTCCCATTTCAAAAAAAGAAGATAAAATTAACAAGACAAATAAAACTGCACCCAAAAAACCATTTTAGCATTATAATGCAAAAAATGGGAGATGGAGAAGAAGAGAGTTTAAAAATTGAAACATTTTTTATATCATATCAAACCTCCCTTACCTCCCCCTTCAGTTTCTCTCTGTCAAAAAATCCTTCAATTCTTTGATTCGTAATAAATATAATTGAAGTGAAGAGAGAGAGAGAGAATTTGAGATAAAACAAATCCAAAAGAAGATTTTGTTTGTAAATGCTTGACTGCATCATAATTTAATTTAAGATTGCATGAATACAAACAAAAGTTTGAAAATTGTTTTCTTAATGGAATTTGCACGCGGGGCATGATTTCTTTTGCCATAATATATTTATCTGTAAAATATTACTAACTAACCGCCTCCTCATTCAAAAAAATATTTTTAACAGTGTGTACTGACTAAATCAGTATTACAGGTGTACATACACTTAGAGTTATTCAAGCGGAATGAAAGTTAATACAATCAGATTGCTACATCTTTACCTACATTCCCAACTATAATTAGTTTATAGTATCATCTACATGAGGATGATCATCTATTACAATAGCTCATCATTACAAGTACATACTAAATGAGGATCTGTGGTGGAATGATTTGATTCCAGTTCACTCGGATAAATTACAAGATCAATTGAAAATCCCTATAATAATACAGATATTATACTGTATAGGCAAATAAACATAAGACGTTTATCATCAGCTGATGACTCTTATTTTTTTCTCCTCTTTGTCTTCACCCTTCATGTGTTGAAAGTTTAGTAGACAAAAGTATTATTTCATTTTTTCTATATTCGTACATATGTACAAGGGAGATGATGGGATTTGTTTGATGTGTCTGTGTCTGATGTTCACGAATGCGTGAGAATTTAATAAGCTTGATTGTTCCGCATTTATCTATTTAGTTTTATGTGTACATGTATATACTTACAGTGTATGTCTTCAGTACAATTTTTTAATATTCCTCACTGACTAATCGTTGATGTATGGTTTATAAATGGAAATCATAATATGTACATTGTACTTGGTTTGAAATCCTGTTGTGAAAATAAATAAATAGCTGGATGAAAAATAGGAACTCATCATCTTCATCTTAAATACATATAAATAACATGAATTATTTCTATAATAGGAGCTAACATTTACCTCCTTTTTTTATGTGAGCAACTTAATCAGTTATCATTGACCACATATGGTGATAGAGTACAAATCTCATCATAGTCATCATCGAAATCGAAACAATTGTGAGAGTATACTATTAAATATTGTACTGTATGATAGATAGTCTACACCTAAATTAAATATGCTTTACTTTTTTTTGTTCTTCTTATTCAGGTGAATGAGAGGAGAACTTTATAAATATATATGTCAACTTTTTTGTCTCATCCATTGCACCCATCATATGTACTAATACAGATATGTAAATGTGAAATGCACTAATATAAAAATAAGATCATCTACATGTTGATGCGGCAAAGTATCAAAAAGGTGAGTATGCACCACACTAAAAGGTTTATAATATACTTTAAAAGATAAAACATTAAGTCATTTACATTTACACTGAAAATAACATTATCATTTCAAACTAAATAGAGGCGTCAAGGTGGCATGCATTATACAGATGAAGTTTTTGCCATTCGCGTTGAATGACATTCGTCATATCGTGTCAAGCATGAGGAACAGTTAACACCATCCACAAATATCTTTATTCACTCTACATATTATTTTATGTATCTACATTGGAAAGTCATTATTAATTATTACCTCACTTGAGACTTGAGGCTAAATAACTCATTAAACTATATTTTTTTAACTCTACTCTTATGAGCTCCATACAATTTTTACTCTGTATATTATGCTATCAAGATCTAAATGCGAAGCCATGCAATCATCATGCATGTCAAAAAATCTCATTTTTTACAAATCTTGAAAATTTTGGTCTAATACAGGAGAGAGAGAAAAAAATTAAAAAAAGAATAAAAAAAATTTAGATGTTATAGAATGAAAACTGTAAATGTTGTAATCGGTTGGATTTACGATTCATTTTCTTAATTTAAAAAAATACTTGGATTAAAAAATTATGCTCTGCTATGTGAACCTCGTGCCTGATACTATTTTCATATTAGTAAATAATATTAGAAATGAAGAGAAAATAAATATCTATTTATAATTAAGATGTTTCTTTTTGTTGTGTACAAGTCACTCATCATACCTGTTGATGATGATATAGTAAGCAGTATGTAGCGTGCATAGATTTGGAACGGATTAAGATTAGAACCAACACAATCTTGTTCTCTGTGACTAACTTTACAATGATTAAACATTTACACTTTTACATGTGGCAGAGCAATTTGGCATTTTGTCATGTCACGTGTTGGATAAAAAAAAAAAAAAAAACATCGCATTTTAATTGCAATCCCAATATTTTCTACATCTAAATCTCATAAAAGTTGAGTCAAACTAAATGTAAATCATATCACATCATTATCCTTACTTGCAAGCACTGTTTAATATTAAAAAGGGAAAACTAATAGAAAACTAAGAAACTTTTCTTGATTTGTGTAAGAAATGTAAAAAAACACTATAAAGGTAATAAACCGGCTGTGGTACAAAAAATTAAATATGAAGATCGTGTCCACGATTATAATTATGCAAAAAAAGGACTCTTGATTATAATTCATGCCGAGAGATTAATCCCTACAATTAATTAAGACTTTGATGACTAAATTGTTATTTTATACCATGTGGGAGTTGTTGTTACATTAAATTTCACTTTTTGTTGTTGTCATCATCTTCATGACTTTGTTGCAACACCAAATGAGACAAGAATACTGATGTCCACGTTGTATGTCATTTACCTTGTGACATGTATTTTTACTTTTACTTGAAATCTGGATTAAAAAGAAAATACCACAAAAATTCAGAGATTAAATTATTAAAATTAAAAAAACTTTCTTGTACCATCCGTTATATTTGTGAATGTGTTGAGAAATTTAAACAAATTGATTCATTTGTAACAATTCTTACACTCACAATAATGTCTTCTTGAGGCAATTGCAGTTGACGAAATAACATGGACAACTGTTATCATGTTGAGTCGGCTCCATCGTTGACAATGACAGTGAGAATTAAACCCCCTAATGAACACTACAGATATACAATATTGTCACCATTTTCCATGTGTATACACAACATTTTCTGTCAAACTACATTTACAACTGTCTCAATTACCCATTATGAATGTAACGCTTTAACAAATTCTAACAAGAAAATGATCTCTGTAATTCATCTTCCTCCTCCGTCACGATTTCCTCTACGATTTTCACTTTAAAACACTAAATTTTTTTGTCTCTCTCTATTTCCTCCTTGTTGCACTTTACATTTATTGTCAACATTTGCACTTTGACAATAAAAACCAAGTCTTTAACCTTCCATTCTTAAATACACAAAAAAAATCTCATAATGAAAAAAAAACTTCGAATGCCAATTTCAAACCTCCCCCTCTTTAGAAAATCTATGATCCGTACAGAAATTATCAGTTGTTTTCAGTTTTTTACGCATTTTTTTGTGCAAGTTCAAATAATTAGAGATATAAAAAAATACATAGTTTATAATAATGTGTAGACTTTAAATTATATTCAACGAAGCATAAAGAAAAACTTTCCTTCTGCCGCAATTTTCCATCGACGGCGACGACCAGTTGTCAAGTTGAAAAAAAAATTTCCATTTTATTGTAATAAAAATAATAATGGCTAGTGTGAGACCTTGTTGAAACATGACAAATTTTCAAAGACAAGAAGTGAGATATGACCATAAGAAAAATTTAAGAAGATGATGAAAAAAGTCTTTAATCATTCACAAAAATCTACCGACAACTTTATTTGTTCTGCCTATGGTTAGAATATGACTCTTGGCATCCTCATCCACCTACTTTTACTTGAGTCTGAGTCTCATCTTTCATCATTCTTAAAGGATTAAAAAATAATATAAAATAAACTTGTCTTTTTCAGTCTTCATCTTCACCCACATTGACACAAATGTCTTTCATTGTTGTTAAAGTCTTATGTATTTTTTGACTTTTGTATTTAAAGAAAAAAGAGGCAGATGTTGATCATCATCATGTTTTTTCTTACGGTAGTGATCTTACAATTTATAACTAAAACTTGACACATCAACATCAACTTGCTAACTGATAAGATGAGCAATGAGTACCTGTATTGTCATTATTATTTATTTTTTGCGTCGTTCTTTTTGGTCGGCGTTGACTGGAGTCTCAACCAGTAATTATATATTATTTATGTACAAGCGAATTTGTAGGCTGCTACGCAGCCGTCGAGTTAGTGTAATTTAAATGATCAGTTTACGATTTCTTTGTCACACTCCTTCTGCAAGTTCATGTTTACCATGATGAGCGATATGTCAGTTATAAAATTCAATTTTTATTTGTGGGGTTAAAATTCTATTTGTAGGGTCTTTTTATTTGTAAATTCGAAACAGTAGGATTAAAATAAATTTTTAGGACTTGACCTGAGTACAACAAATTTTGATATAGCCACAGTTTTATTTGTAGGACCGATTATTGTTAGAATTAGTTTAATTTATAGGATCAAACTTTATGTAAAGTTCCAGCTTAAAAGGCATAAAGTCAGATTAATCTGTAGGACTCAAGTAGAATTTATAAACCCAGTTTTTAATTTATGAGGTCAAACTTCAATTTGAAAGGCCAGATTAGAATGTGCCGAGTCAAGCTTCTTTTTTTGATCCCGACCCGAGCATAATTTATCAAGTCAATTTAAATTTGTAGGGTTACAGTCGGTTTACGTTTAGTGTTTAGGTAAAATTGTATTTGCAATAAAAAACTCAAATCTCAATTTATGCTAACTGTCAACTGACCTTTAAAGAAAAATTATTTAGGTCATAGAGTCAAGATTTAGGACTCACCATGAGTATAACTTGTGTGGCCAAAGAGTTATTTGCACAGTCAAAACTTATTTTATTGTATGGCCTAAATATAGTTTATACGCCTCAAAAATTTCGGGACTAATAAAAAAAAGTTTATTTTGTCAAACGGTCAAAAGATAATTTGTAGGACCCGACCAGAATAAAACTTGTATGGCCACAAATTTTTATAAAGTCAAATTTTAATTTGTGTGGCCAAAGATTTAATTGTCGAGGCACAATTCATTGATATGGCCAGATTATAATTTTATAAATTAAGCTTTGTACGACCCAAGCATTGGCAAAATAAAAGTTTAATTTCTCGGATCACAGGGTGAAAGGTTAACTTGAAGGGCAAAAGTTTTATTGTGGCCTCAAACTTTTGTTTTTGAGGTTTGCCAAAATGAAGGCCATATACACTCTATGCCCTGTTCTGCCAAAATCCTTTTCTTCTTTGGCGCTTAGAGTGTATATGGCCTTGGCCAAAATATGATTCTAAAGTTTAATTTATTTGTGTAGGGCCGAGAAGAATTTTTTATTTGTAGAGCCACAAATAAAGTTGTATCAAAAGCGTATTGTGCAAAATTAGGTTGTCAAGCCAAATTGTATTGTAACATCAAAACTGTTTTTGAAAGATTTGCAAGCCAAAAATGACGGATGTCAATAAATCAATGTCATTTTTGGCTTAACATTTTTCAAAACACGATGGGGCAAGAAAATAGTTTTAAAGTAGGTTTGACTTCAGACGTTGAGTTTTAAAAACACAAAATTCAAATGAATTGACCGTGTAAATTTAACACTGGCCCACAAAACCTTTTTTTATAAGTATTTATGGATTTTGTGCTTTACTCACGAAAAGTATTTTTGTCTCATTTGAACAAATAAATTTATGCTAAGGGCAAAAGAAAGAAAAATCAAAAATTGTTTCAAGTGATATAATTGTAACACTTGGTAACGTCTAGAGATTGTTTTCCAAATGTTAGATTTTGAAAATAATTTTAGAAAATTTTGCACAATGTTTTTTTGACCGTAACTATGACATACATTGGCCAAGTGGGGACTTTTGGACACCCCATTTAGTGGCCACCGGTCACAGTTAGGTCAAATTAAACCCGGTGACCCCGTAGAGAAAAAAATTATCTTTTAAATGGCGTATCGCTCATCTCTGTAGATGTTATAGTCTCAGAGGAGATAGTGGTCGAAAAAAACCCCAAACGTATTATAAGTATAGATAAATTTAAATTTATATGTGTACAAACTTAAAGATAAATCAAAAGAGCCCAAATAGTCTTTAACCTGCTGAAAATAGCTAACCAGTCAGTGGATAATATTGACATTTATATTATACTCTGGGTAGGTATGTAGTTGTAATGAACAATGTATGAATATGTGGGATTGTAGGGTACAAGTCCAAACGAATAAATAACATTTCTGGTATACATATTTTGAAGTAAAACTATTTCAACAAAATAATACAAATAATTTCAATTTCTTAATGTTGCAAACCACAAGGGGAAGATGAGGATCATTATTTTTTTGGGGAGATTCTCTCAACTCAAGTTTTACCGTCTTTTTATAACACAGATATCATTATGTTATACATATACAATACTTAACCAAGAAAGTAAACTTGAAGAATCTTGAATTCTCACACATTCATCATAGTTTTCATACATACAAATATACATATATATATATATAGAAGAAGTCTCTTTTCAAAGATGAAAATCTTCAAGAAGGAGCTCAAACGCTACAAATCTTCTCTTCCCTCACCAAGAATTTATCGAACCGAAACCAAAGCCAACGTAGTGGTCAGTGTGTACGTTGAAAATATGTACAAAAAGTAATACTACAGTCCACAGTCTTTTAATAAGTATAATTCATATGTATGCCACTCTACATATATAACACATCTATCCATATGTATATGTAATAAAATTAAGTGTACCTTTTATGTCAACTAGTTTGAATACACATGCATCTCCTATATTCTATTCCAGTAGCCCACTGAAATAACCACATCACATCATTCAAAAAAATGTATAAGGAATTTGAGGAAAATAAATAAATATACTTTTACATAGTAAACTACAATTTTAGAAATATGTTACTACTACTACTACTAATGCCATAGTCTTAATGAGCAAAAATTGTAAAGGCATAAAGTGTTAACATATAAAAAGATTATACATCTGCTATAGTATAATATATTATATATAGATATAAGTTTATGTACTTATTTACAAAAGAGTGAAGATACAGACTTATTTAGCCCATGCAAGCAGGTGAGAAGATGTTGGCGAGACGGAAAATAAAGAGGAGAGAGGAAAAACAGAATTGGTGCCAACGGAGAGAGAGAAGATGAAGAAGGAATGCTCCTCAATTGAATCGAAAGTCACTGCCATCATTATTAAGTCAAAGTAAAGAAAAGATGAGGCTCCTTCCTTCATACGGCCAATGCCTCTTCAGTTAAAATTTCTTTATCCGACGAAGCAGTTGCTAAAAAACTGCTCAATCTTAATTGTAACAATTTTTAAAAATCAACCCCTATTTTATTTCTCTTCCTTTCTTCAAACTCAAACAAGTGTCAAAATATTTTTTTGACATTTCTCTTGTAAAAAGTGAAGAAAGGAATGTTACCAATATTCAAGGCTCATTGATTTACGGAAATTTCTTATTTTTTTTTATCTTCCAGCACGATTGACACGATCATCATGACATGATTTATAGTAAAAAGTGAGTGAGTCAAATGTTTACAGTGGAGTTGATTATGGAGTACTAATAAAAGCCCCTACAAATAATTCGCCGTGATCATTTTTTGTACAATGTCAAAGAAAATTAGAGGGAGTTGAAAATAAACAAGCGTGGTGTAATTGAATATTCAATTGATCCTTGTGTGGTTTCCAGTTTCAATTTAAAGTGAACAGAAAAAAAGGTGCTTTTAAAATTGAAAAAACTTTGACCTTTCATTCATTTCCTCAAAGTATAGTCAACTATGAAAATTATATGATATATGACATATACTTATACAAAGTGAATCTAAACAATTTTTTGTGTGCTTGACTTGAGGACAAGTCTTAACTAAAAAGAATATTTAAAACTGTGACTGGAATATTAACTTGAAAAAATAACTTTTATAAAAATGTGTACATGTTGGTTAATCATTTGACTGAGAGTAGAGGTAGGGAGAAAAATTAGTGAATCATAAGTAACTTTACATGGCCCACCCCAATGGGCCAAAGAACAATGAAAATGAGGAGGAGGATTCGAAGTAATTCTTCTTGTCTCTGCCATAGACTGATGCCATTGCCAATTAAAATCCCTGCCGACTCTACATCCCCACATAATCCATGTTATGTGAGTACACAAAATAGACACAAAAATTGGTGGACACCACTTGACTTATTGAGTCATAATGATCAACGGGTTAAACTTATTCCCTGGATAAGTCTCTTATTTTTATTATCCTTCCCCTCTACATTAGCAACCACAACAATGGCTAATCATGACACAAGTAGGAATTCACACCCCTACACAAATCACAGATTGACTAATTCTCCTCCCACAGAGTATGACCCCACATCAATTTTCAATGACATTGTCAATGCAACAGTGGAGGATGACTACAAACAGGATTTACAAAGGGGTCGAAATGTCAAACAAATTAATGATTTTGATTCATCTTCTTCATCCGAATTCAAATGCCATGGCAGTCACAAGACTGACTGTCTTGTTGTCACCAGTCGTAATAGTGATCAGTCTCCCTGGAAGATTATGACGGACAAAAGAGAACAATTGTCAGAGTCCAATGTGAATAATATAAACAGTAAAAATAGTCATACTTACAAACCAACAATTTTACCCCATTGGACTGCTCTCCAAGCTAAAATGAAACGACGGTCTGTACTAGGCCGTCAAAAGGGGGGAGGATATCAAAATGAGTCTGAGGAGAATGAAATTATGAGTAAAAATTCCCATGAAAAAATGGGGGAGAGTGAGGGTCAAACTCAGGACAAGAAAATTTTGGGTCCCTTGAGAATTTTTAAATATGTTCATCATCCAGATGAATTAACAACAACAACGACAACAACAACAATTGAACCCCCCACGACAACTCTCACGAGTGCGTCACTAAATAAATCTTCATTAGTGACTGAGACGGCTGAAAATGGGGAGGAGAATTATGAAGATGAGGAGTTGGATGGATTGGATGGAGAATTAGGTAAAAGTGAAAGATCTTCTCTCATTCCAAATTCTTATTTTAGTGGTCCGACAGAGTCAGATGGACTCAATACAAATGAGACAAAGACAATAGTCATAAATGGAACTTTGGCTCCGGATGGTTACCGTCCAAGACGTTCCCCTTATAGACCACATTGGCGTAATGATAAATTATATACTCATAGTCATCGTGAAGCTTTATATCAAATAAATCCACCATCTCATGTACATCCTCCTCCTCCAGGTCTTACATCAGCAAATATACAACAAATGTCACCATCCATGGCTACCCCAGTACTGAGAAGAATGCACATTTCAAAACATGGAGAAAATCGTCATCCATTTGTCAATCCAGTTCCAATTCCTCTTCCCATCCCATCTGGAGCCTCTGTCATTCTTCCAAGTTATTTAAATAATGGACCAGATTTTAGTGATGGACTCATTCCCATGACAGAGGGTGAGTCCCCAGAGGAACAATCTTCATTTAGAATGCCAAGTTTTAAAAATCCTTTTGCAAAAAGACCAAAATCCCCTCCCGATGGTCGTACAGCTGGTAGTAATAGTCATCGTCGTCCACCACCACGTCCAAGACATAAGGGTAAAAGAGGACGACCCGGAAGTGGCCCTGTTCCATCCGTCATGCCTCCTCCAAGACCCGTACCACGTCCAAGACACCCAAGTCATGGATCACACATGCATCACAGTCCGTCTGGACGAAATCAACAACATTACAAAGGGTTTCGTCTAAATGGACCCAATGGACCACCTGGTGGTCCCAGGCCCCCTCCATCAATTCAATACAGTTATCCCAAGGATGCAGCAAATATTCAAGATATTTTAAGTTATTTTAAACAAGAAGAAAATGATATTCTTCCTGGACCCATGAACACAAAACCATCCCATGGATCAGTCTCGTCCATTCCACCTTTGAGTAATACTCAAGGGGGCATGGGAGGATTTTCGGGTGAACTTCGTGACATTCAAGGGTCTCTATTGAAAGACATCCGAGAATTTGCCAAAAGACCCTCCATGCTCGACTCAGACGGTGGCGGTGGGGGACGAGATCAAAGTCGAGAGAGGGAAAGGGATCAAAGTCGGGAACGAGAAAGGGAAAGAGTTGAAAGAGAAAGAGAGAGAGAACGAGAAAGGGAGAGAGAAAGGGAAAGAGAAAGAGATTCAAAGCCAGTCCCAATTCCAATCCCAGTCCCCTCCATTCAATCTCTCGCAGAAGATGATGACCCATCAGATGAAATATTTAATCCAAAACCAAAACCAGTGAGAACTCTCATCAAACTCCGTCAACGAGAGCAAGAGTTGTCAAGAGAAGTGAATGGAAATCACAACAATGAGAACAATAGTAACGGGAATCGAGATCGTTATAAACAAGAGGAAGAAGATGACCAAGTAGATTATGGGAAAAAAACTAAAGCACGAATTCGCTATCAATCTTCTTCCTCATCATCATCGTCACCTTCAACACACTCAAGAGATAAACATAAATACAGTGAACCAACCACCACAGCTGAGGATGATTACAGTAAAGAAGAGCCAGTACAGAGACCTCGACACCGTGACCGATACGAGTCACAGTCTGGGCATAGTAATCATCGTGATCACTACAAGAATAGCATCAAGGATGACACCATCAGCGAAGAGAAACCATATGCTAATAACCTACATCCAGCCCCCAGTGTTTACTATCGAGATCGTCAACTTGAGAGAGAAGAAAGAGAGAGGGAGAGAAAACAAGAGGAGAGACGACAAAGAGAGAGAGAACGAGAGAGAGAGAGGGAACGACAAGGTCATCGACATAAATCATCAACTAAATCACATCATCCAAGATCTCGTCATAAGAATAATCGACATCATCGTCACAAGTCAAACAAGTATGCTAGTAGTCATGTCAATGAAAGATACAGAGATGGAGGACATACAAGAGAACCTGGAGTTCAGTCTGGAGAATTTGGCAACTCCAATAGAATTGTTTCTACTATGGACTCGGCTTATTATCGTCAAAGAAATCGTCCAATCGTAATTAAAAGACCATATCAACCTTATCGTGCCGTTGACCTTCAAAAAATTGAACAACAACGTCTCAATGAAGACAAACATTGGAATAGTGTGACGACACTCAAATTAGATGACTCAAAAGTAGAACGCTCTGCGAGACAACCTTTACAAAAACATTATCATTATTATGGTGTTGGAGCTCTAAATAATAATGGCCCTAGTGGTAGTAGAATTAGTACTAGTACTATTAAGTCAATTACTCCTAATGATATTAATACAAGTTTAGATGATGAAGATATTTTAGAAATCCATACCGGAAGTGGACTACCCCATGTCAGTACAACTCCTGTCTATCCTCCTCCTCCTTATCTTGATAGTGATGGTGGTCCAGTTGATAGGGACAAGAAGGCTAGATTGCAGAAAATGTACATGGATTATTTACAACATAAATTAGAGGCTCAAGCCGAGTCCATGTTCACAACCCCCCCTCCTCCTCCTCCTCCAACACCCAAACCCAAACGACCCATGAGAATGAAAATTCATATTTATCCCAATGAACACACAACAGTTCATCAGCCAGATCGACCTAGTAATATTGGAAATGGTGGTGGGAATAATTATTATGCAAATAATAATCAACCTCCGTATATTGCAGCTAGTAGTAAAGTTTTTAGTGGTAGTCCAGCTTTCTCCAGTAATAATATTCATCGGTATGGTCACTATCCTCCAGCACCTCAACCCCCTCAACAACAACAAATCATACCAGCTCAAACTATTCATACCAGTAATGATGGTGGGGTCACTCGACAAGCCACGGTTCAAACAGGGGTCGATAAAAATAAAAATGTTGTCCTTCATTTACATGTTCATCGACGAAATGATGTCATGGACCAGGAAATGGCTGGTTCTGAAACACATCAGTCATCCACCACTAAACCATTAACTTATGAGTAAGACACAATCATTTTTTAATTTATTTAATTGTGATTCTCATAACAATTATTTTTGATTGCAGAGAAATTTATGAAACGGCCAATAGTGACAATGTCCACACAATGGCTGAAGATTCACAAGATCATCATCCGCATGATCAAAACATGAATGGAGAGGCAGATCAAGAGTCACCACCACAGCAACAACAAGAACAATCAATGGATGTCAATGTGGACAATGACAAAAGTTTGTCCATGGAATTGCCTATACATCATGACAAAATTGAAGATGTTCTTAGTACTCTACTCAAACTTCGAGATTAGTTTTTATTAAATATTATTAATTAATAAGAAAAAGAAAAGTTTAACAAATAAAAATCATTAAAATTTTATGGATAAGTTGTAGGGATTTTGAAGCATGATATTTTTTTACTGAATAACCTCAAATTGTACTTTAAATTGTAATGTCCAAAATAACTGTTCAAACTAAGCAATTAATTATTGTACATTTTCTCTATATATTTTGTAATACCTTGATCTTTGTCTAGTTTGTTTTACGTGTGTGTCTGTCAAAAATGGTATGCAAAATAAAGACATAGCACATTTTATTATTTTTTAAAATAAAAACTTGGGTTGTCTTATGATGATAATTAAAATTAATCAAAAATAAACATTAAACATTGTCAAAGTATTTAGCGTTTTGGGGCATTTGCACTAATTTTTGTTACAAGCAAAAATTAAATTACAGAATCAAAGTAGTCCAATTAAATTTGCCAACTTTTTCAACTTTTTAAGAAGTTGATCTGAAAAAAATCGGAGGATATGCTCTAGCTACACTTTAGTTGCTCTTGAAAAGCTCTGAACAAGAGAAAGATAGAGAGAGATACACACATGCGCACAATTGAGCGTACAAGCATAGATTTTTTTTTCAAAATCATGAATCTTCTAAATTAATTAATTATATTTCATGAATCCTATTTAGTATCAGCACATATCTAGTTGACTATGTTGTCATTAAAAATATAATGTCATTAAAATTTCTAATTGTGGGAATAATTAAAATTGTGAAAAAAAATTTTCCTTGTATCACAATTGAGCATACAGTTTGGATATTCATCAAAAAAACTTGGTAAGTGAAAAATTAAATTTTTTAATTAATTTTCACATGAACCTTAATTAGTTGTCTACATGTTGTGCTATTATCATAATATTTTATTGTACTTTAGGATATGCCAGTAAAGAGAAAAGAAATACCACTATCCGTGAGGAGTCTGATTGTCGAAAAGTGGAGAGAAGATCAGAAAGGTCATGACAGTTATGGAAATCTCTCTAAGACATTTAAGATGCCCAGGTCAACCGTCCAGTCTATCATCTAAAGATTTCAAGCAAATCAAAGTGTTGAAAATTTGAAAGGAAGAGGACGTAAATTCATCTACACTTCGAGGGAGCAACGGTCCGCCATCAAGATGATCAAAATAGACCCACACAAAAGTGCCCAACAAGTAGCAACTCAACTATTTATTAACACCAAGAAGAAATCGAGTCGATTTACTGTTGGAAGAATTTTCAAAAGAGCCCAATTTAGAAGTTGTAGACCAAGAAAGAAACCATGGGTAGGTTGGAACAATAGAGCCAAAAGGGTCAAATTCGCCAAGTGCTACATTTCAAAACCAGAGTCATTTTGGAAATCAGTTTTAGTGTCAGATGAGTGTAAATTCAGTGTGTTCTCCGATGGTACCAATAATATTTACAGACCAAAAGGAACTGCTTTAA
>JAQIVZ010002478.1:0-20609 GCA_034700945.1 Arrhopalites spinosus
TTAAACTCATTTTTAGGTGTCTATATTCAGAAGAGGCGGAGGAATGGTACGATTAAGGATTTCGGTAAGATTCATTCGCTGTTCAATACATTCGACTTTTATAACTATTTAAATTATTTATATATTTTTATCTCGTTCACATTAGTGTAAAAACTAGCCTCTGGGGTGTGATTTTTATAATTAATAGACTATTAATAATAGTTAATGTCGGAGTAGTCGATAGAATAAATTAGGTAATAATAAATATCTTTCATTTTATGCAAAAAAAAAAGAATATATTGGATCCAAGAGTACCACCTCTCAAAATAAATGTGAGAAGCGACTATCCATATGATCCTCCAGTGGTGGTTCATTTAGCTAGAGATTATGGTAAGGTGATATTATTTGATTCCTTTTTAGTTGTTTGGGATTGTGAGTTATTTTTAATTGTGCAATTGATTCATTTTCTATTTTAAGGTTCAACTGCATTCTTGAAGGCTGTTGGACGTGCTTACAAATCAAGATTTATTCGACTCACTCCTAATCACACTGTCACAGAGTTACTTCATCTTTGGCACAACTGTCTTGGAGTCCGAAAATGACGACTTAATTTGTGTTTTCAGTATTAAAATTTAACGTTAATTTAAATATAATTTATAGTAAAAATTTTATATTTCGTTTATTCGCCAAGTTCAATAATTATTCTTGACAAAAAAAGTGGAGATGTAATAGCTCAGCAACTCGAGGCCTTGTCCGTCTTGGATTTTTAATATAATTTTGCACATATTGTAATTAATTTGTAATGAGTGTAAAATAGCATATCAAAATCATTGTCAATTGTGTATGAATCTTCTCTCTAAAGATGTAAAATAAATTAATGAACTGAAATGTCAAAAAACGTGTCAAGTACCAACAAACCCGCATTCAATTACAATACTAACGTCTAAACATTGCTAGTTAAAAGAGGCAATTTTTTTGAACTGAGATTTGGAGCCGGACCGGAAGTGGCTGCAGCTTCAACAATTTTAAACTATTCTGAAGGGTCAACTGTACAGCTGAAAGATGAGTACAATTTTAGAGAAAATTGCCCAAATTGAGGCCGAGGTAAATTTTTGTACTTTTGACGACAGACTTATAACTTATAAGCTCTCTAAGTATTAAACAAATTCTTTGCATGTACTAATACGAAGAAACTATTTTTTAAAAAAATATTCATCCTATCTTTAAAATGATGCTAAATGTATAAATGATTCAAAATTTAAGATAAATTTACACCATAGGTCAAGTAATTATAATCATCAATAACATGTTTTCATATGTAGATGGCCAGAACCCAAAAGAACAAAGCAACAGCTGGTCATTTGGGTCTTTTAAAAGCACGGTAAATAATTCAAAGGCAATATTATTTAATTTTATTTATTGCGGAAATTGAATTGAGCTTATTTTTTAATTTTTGAAATTTTAGCTTAGCAAAGTTAAGAAGGGAATTAATTACCCCAAAGGGCGGTGGTGCAGCCACAGGTTAGAAATTTTTTACTTAATTAAAAATTAACTGCTAAATATTAATTACTAAAAATTAATTAGAAACTTAAATTTTACTGATATTATCAGTAATATAAAAACTTCTTGGAATTTGTTACAGGTGAAGGATTTGATGTGGCTAAAACTGGTGATGCTCGAATCGGGTTTGTAGGTAAGTTTTTTTTAGTGAATTTGTTTTATGAAACTACATATCATGATTCATGATGGAAGCAATTTATTGTTGTGTGAATTCTTTGAAGGTTTTCCTTCCGTCGGCAAATCGACGTTACTAAGCAATCTAGGTAAATCCCTTCAATTTTTTTTGCTCTATCATCATTTTTAACTTTATAATGCCTAAATACTCTAATAAAAATTTTATTTCAATATAGCTGGTGTTTACTCAGAAGTAGCTGGTATGTGCCTTAATAATGTTCAATTTCCTTTTCATTATGACTAGGATGAGTAATTTTTCTCTTTAACCCGTTTTTATTTTATTTCTATTCCAGCTTATGAGTTTACAACACTCACAACTGTTCCCGGTTGTATTAAATATAAAGGGGCAAAAATTCAGGTGAATAATTTACCTTTTACCATATATCCCATTATTATTCAAAATGTAATCATCGAATTAAAATGACGAGTAACTGGACAAGAACATGAATGATTGTAGTTATTGGATCTTCCTGGAATTATTGAGGGTGCCAAGGACGGTAAGGGAAGAGGAAGACAGGTCATTGCCGTTGCCAGAACTTGTAGTTTAATTTTTATTGTTTTGGATGTCCTCAAGCCTTTGGTTCACAAGAGGTACCTAAGTTTGTTTCTCACAACTTACAATACATTACTTTATTATGATTCGGGTACTTAGTACTTACACATAGTTTAATGTCTTGTCTAGGCTCATTGAGAAGGAATTGGAAGGCTTTGGTTTGCGCTTAAATCAGCAACCACCAAATATTGTATTTCGTCGGAAGGACAAGGGAGGGATTAATCTACAAACGATGGTACAACAGTCAGAATTGGATCTTGATACTGTGAAAACAATTTTGTCTGAATACCGTATTCATAATGCCGATATTACCTTGCGGTACGATGCGACCAGTGATGACTTGATTGATGTAGTTGAAGGAAATCGTGTCTACATTCCTTGCATCTACCTCCTCAATAAAATTGATCAAATTAGTATCGAAGAGTTGGATATAATCGGTAAGGATTTTTTAAATGAATTTAGAAGCGTTCTTTAAAATTTTCACAACAAGGAATGACCACAAAATTATTAAAAAAGTATTTAGTATTTTAGTTTAGGCTCAGGGGTTTAATTAAAACAAGCCGTCAAGTTTTAAATGAGTGTCACGTCGCTTGCCAACAGAGCAATTTGTGGCACTATTAGGTCATTATACTCTCGGATGTAACTGTTAATAATTTTCTCTTGTTTGTCTACTTTTTTTAGGACGAATTCCTCATTGTGTCCCCATATCAGCCCATCATAAGTAAGTTCAATTTGTCTAAAGTTTTTAAAATGTAAAATATAAATTACTATTAATTATTAGTAAATTTTACTAAGTACATAATGAGATAAATGAAATTAAATGTTTTTATGTAGATGGAATTTTGACGACCTTTTAGAAAAAATGTGGGAATACCTCAAACTCGTTAGAATCTACACAAAACCTAAAGGCCAACTGCCAGAGTAAGTACCATTGCTTGTTTATGGAATTTTATGATTAATATAGAATTGATTTGAACGAGTCATTATTAATATTTTTAATACAACTTTTTGATCTTTTTCAGTTATAATTCACCAGTTGTCCTTTCTTCAGAACATCGCTCAATTGAAGACTTTTGTAACAAACTTCATCGGACCATCATAAAGGAATTCAAGTATGGTTTGGTATGGGGCTCTTCTGTGAAACATCAGCCACAGAAGGTTGGGAAAGATCATATATTGGCTGACGAAGATTGTGTACAAGTTGTTAAGAAAATATGATTCTTGTTTGTTTAATTGTTCAACATTTTTAAGATTCGGCATACCTATAACATTTTAAGTACCACTGATTGGCTTTTATAAGAAAAACCTTATCAATAAAATCTTTTAAAGATTATTATAACTAAGGACATCATTTTAAGTAATTATTTTTCACAAATTCATTTGGCATCAAATCTGCACATTTATTAAGGGAGGACTCATCTCATGAGTCATGAAATGATGAAGAAAGTATTCACAATGCTTAGTATTGGGAACATTTAGCCATCCTTGAATGGTTTTTTTTTTGAATTTGACTTTGGTATTTTTTTGCAATTTTTTTTTTGTCAAATAATTATTCAATTTGAGTAAATCCTTTCTGACAAATTGTTGTTATATCGTGTTGAAGAATAATTCGAATTGCAAAATGAATCGTGAGGAGAAACAATTGGAGTTGGCCATGGACGTCATGGTTCAAAGAATAAATGAAATGAAGACATCACTAAGTGCTCTAATTTTCAAACTGGAACATGATCATCGGAATATTTCAAATCCCGTCTTCCTTGACGCATTCTCTGTTGTCTCTGGACAGGTAATAGTGCTTTCAAAAGATATTAAAAGTATTTTATATAATATATAGAAACTCCTTGACTTTTTATTCTAAAATGTCCTATGTTTTATTTGTAGATGAATTCTTTAATGCGATTACTGCGGTCGGATAAAGTTCCATCCCTACGAGGACTCACAGTTTTGCCCTTGTCCTTAAATCCAGAGAAGGATACTAGTTTACTGGCCACAACAGAAGGACGACTTGAAGTTTTCAATCATGAGGTTATGAATAAACCAAAATTTCAGTTCATCATTAAAATATTTTATATTCCTCTGTCAAGTATTTATATTTTTTAATTAAGTACGTTATGTCCGATTTTATACAATGTTTGTTTGCTCCCATTTTACTTTAATAGGTTGTTCCCGACTATTTAAGAACGAAACCAGACCCTGAAGTGGAAGCTAAACATAATCAGGTTGAAATGCGTTCATCCCAGGTGAATCCAGATACTATTACTGTAAGTGAATTTCTTCCTAATTTGATTGTGTTATGAATCGTATAAAGGTAAAATGTTTACCTTTATACGATGAATTAAGGATTCTAAAATTTCCATGTTACTTATTTATGCGTTTTGGATACGAGTTTTTAATGCTCCCATTATAGTTTCAAAATAATTCATCATGTGAACATTTATTGTTATTTTATTTTTAGAAACAAGCTGCACTGTTAACAAAAATGGCCAATCATGTAAATGGGCTGATAAATTCAGCTAGAGATGAGTGGGAAGCAAGTGAACGAACAGGATTGCCCCTCACAACAAATGATTCTGATACACAAGAGTTGGTAACTTCATTATATACGGGAAAAGCATTTAAAGCAGTCCCTACTCGGAGCGCCGCACAAGGGTCATCATCTGCACCTCCTGGTTAATTTTTTCTTTTTTCATACAACAATTTATTTACAATTTGTTATAATTTTTTTATTTCATACATCCTGTACTCAAATAAGGCTTTAATCACAACGAAAGCTAAATGAGCTTGGTTAATATTGGGACTAAACAAATATTTCCTTTTCAAATTTACAGTTCAAGTACCAACCAGCAAAGCACCAGGAATTAAAACAAATATTAAGTCTGCATCATCCCATCCTTACAGATAACATTTTTTTGTTCAATACATTTTAATTTAACTATTCTTTTTTTGCAAAAACGATTTAATGTTACACAGTTTTGCAGGAAAACTTTTGCTAATCTTGTACATATGTTTGAATAAACATTTGATGTAAATGTGAGTATTGTTAAAATTCTTATTATGGTACTGAGGAATAAATATTTGATGTAAATGTGAGTATTGCGAAATTTGTATTATAGTACTGAGGGATAATGTATGTAAAAATTCGATAAAGTTTTTCTGTAATAAGTATGTAATTTAAGCATTCTCCATGTAGGAAGGTCAATCCAAAAACAGCCATTTTCATACAGATAAAATACTAGTGTCACGATTCATAAAAATTTGTGTTCTGATGATGAGTACTAGACAAGTGTAAATTGTATTTACTCGGTCATTCGTCATATGTTGGGCCAAAGGGTGGTAGGTGATGACTGGAGTGGTACGAGATATGATATATTTATTTTATTAATGACAGGAATGCCATCATAAGCACATTACACATATGGGTTTATAGTTTGCAGACACAGACTTTTTTTAACTTTGGTCCACAAAGGAGTATCATCAATAACTACAAGTGCTTATTGTACTTTGGGCATCATATGTGCGATAATAACATGATAGGAGTTATCTCTTGGAAAAGGCATTATTCACAAATGAAATATGATCAATGACGAAATTCAAATATATATATATATATATCGTAATGAGTAAGTGTACTGATTGCAGTCAGTAAATACTTCTGCGTACAGTATGTATTTGTAACATGAGGTAAAGGAAAACTAGGAACATTTTTGTCTAGAGCATTGTATAGCTAAATAATTCAAAATTAGCCTTGGATATACACGGTGTACTAGTAACATACACTCCGATATACTATAGGTTTTTTTCAGAACGCAAGCCCGAGTGAGTGTGAGTCATCGAAGCAAAAAAAAGGAGAGAGAGAGAATACTTAATTCAGTTTTTTATGATCATTTCCATGGAAAAGTTAATAGAGAAATTAAGAAGTAAAGTATTAATTTAAAATGTTCAGTTAAATTCAAGAGTTATTTACAGTGCGTGTGTGTGTGAGCCTCTATAGCTATTGGCCCCATCGAAATTTATGTAATAAAATTATTATATAGTTTAGGAAGTGGTGAGGTTAGACAGATACAGAGACGGCAGGAAAAAATGTTACAAAAAACACAATTCATTGACTTTTTATAATAGTTTCAAGAAATTTGTGTCTAAATTATTGAGCACTACTACCACTAGCCTTTTAGAAAAGTTGTAATTATATAATAATTCATAACAATATTATTTATATTATTTTTCCTAGTTTTTTTTTAAATTAAGAAAAAAAGAGTCAATCCTCTGTCGCGTGTACCTTTTTGTTTGGTGTGTGTAGTCGGCAAACATCGAATTCATTCATTTTGATTAAATATTGAGCCAAGATTTACTCCTAAATAATGTAAACGAAGAAGTGTATTACTACTATTATTATTTTGTTTTTTAATATATAATTTTTTAAAAAAAATACGAAGAAATTGAGTCTGAACGACAAGAAGACCAATCTACCTTTTTTTGGAAGCTGTCAAGTTTTTTTGCAACTTAACCAATCATTGATAATTTGATTGTTGTAATGTCCAGTCCACTACCAATTCAATCGGCTTATATTATTTTTCTTCATTTATCACAAAATTAAAACTTGATGTCCTTCCTCCACTGTTTAAGTGAACCTGAATCAAGATCGTTTAAGCTGTTTCATCCGATATTCGGGTTCCGAATACGTATCATCTATTATTATCCTTAGAATTCTCACAAGATAGAAATCTCTCTTCTTCTAGATGTTGAACCTTGGTAAGTTATTTTTCAAAAATAAAAATAAATTAAATTTACAAACATATTTTTAAGTGTACTAAATATTTACTATTTAAAGAAAACATTGTAATGTACATGCAATGAGTATGCTAATTAATTCATTACTGTTTGTTTTATTTACATTTCAGCAATCTTTAATGCAATTCCCATATTTTTCTTCGTTTTTTGGTCCGGAATGTGGATAGTTCATTTAGTTGCCTTTTTTTGGAGGTATAAATGACATGATACATATTGTTCATTCATTATTATTTTCTATCAAAATATTTCATTGTGACAAATTTTGTTGACTTAACCTTAATTGAATCAATGCAATTTTATTTACTTGTAGCCATTGGAAGTTAAATAGAAGAAGAATTAATTTACTGGATCCTGAGAAGGAGGTTCCTGGAGTTTCCATCATAAAGCCTCTGGTAGGAGTTGATCCTAATTTGCATTCTAACTTGGAGACATTTTTCACATCTACATACCCTAAGGTACTGTGATCATTGTTAATTCTTGACAATTTGTTATTGACTTTGATAAATGTTCAAAAAGATTTGAGCTCACGATTATTAATAAATGCATGTATTTTATTAACATTACTAGTTTACTGTATCGTTCATAATTGTATGTACAAATTTTAATTTTGATGTGTATATTTTTGTTTTGTCTTGTTATTCCTCAACAGTTCGAGCTCCTCTTCTGTGTTCAGGATAAAACAGATCCAGCAATAGCGGTCGTAAATAGTTTAGTTGAAAAATATCCACAGGTCGATGCACATCTTTTTGTAGGTAAGGTGAACATATTTAGTCAAATTGTGTCATCATTTTTCAATCTATCCTTCACAGTTATTCTCAAAGTACAATTGTTTGACTCTTTTTTTGTGCCTTTCTTTCATATTTGTAGGAGGTGAACTTGTTGGAATCAATCCAAAAATCAACAATATGCAGCCTGCGTATGCAGCTGCTAAGCATGAGTTAGTCCTCATCTCGGATAGTGGAATTAGAAGTAAATAAACATTCAATCGTTACCAACAAGAGGCTGTCTCTTTATTTGTGTCTTGTTGTTGTTAATGACCAAACAATTCTGTCTCATTATTTCATGTTGTCTTGCAGCTACATTGTGGAATTTTTGTATGATTTTCAGTGAAAGACGACACTGTGATGGATATGGTCTCTTGTATGGGTGACAAAGTATGTAAAATTACTTGCATAAATCAAAACTTAAATTTTTAAAATCTACACAACGTGTACTAAATCTGTACTCATTTTGTTTACCTACAGGTAGGCCTTGTTCACCAAATGCCTTTTGTGTGTGACCGATCTTGTTTTCCTGCAATACTTGAAAAGGTTTTTTTCGCTAATACTACCCATAAATATATATATAAGAAAAATATTCCACACACTTTTTGTTACCTTTAGTTTTAGTTAATTTGTAATTTAAAAAAAGTCTTAATTTGTTGTGGAGTATTTCATTGTACAGTACATTAAGAAAACTAAGAACGTGTTCTTTTTTTATTTTCTCCCTTAGGTTTACTTTGGAACATCTCATGCTCGAATCTATCTCGGTAATTTACCCAACTATTGATTCATGTCTTGATGATTTAACATCACTAATAATTTTTTTGATGTGATCATTCATAATAATCTTTCAAAGTACATCAAATGACTACTTTCTTGTACTCAAAGATAATCAGTTTAATAAAATGTAACCTATTTAGCTGCTGACTGCGTTGGAATCAACTGTCCAACAGGAATGTCTGCCCTAATGAGAAAGAAACTCTTGGACGATGTAAAATATCACATAATATAATAAATAAATAATTAATTAATTTGCAATACTTGTAGCCATTTATTATGTTCTAAATTATTCAAGTGTTTTTTATTTGAATGAATAGAGTGGTGGTATAAAAGCATTTGGTTGCTATTTGGCTGAAGATTATTTCTTTGCTAAATCAATTACGGACCGAGGTTAGCGTTTATTTTTATATTTTAAAGAAATTATAATTATTTATTTCAAATAGGGACAAAATTGAAGATCTTGAGTAACGCAATGGCTTATCATTAATTATTCTTGCCTAAGAATAAGACTTATGTAATTCAGTAATTTGAGTGAAGTATGCGAACAATCACGTATAATACAATATTACTAAAATTTAATAGTTGATTGATTGAGGGTACTTCAAAGAGTCTAATTCCAAGTCGTATTTGATACAACGTTAAAACGTTGTCCTTGCTAAATCAAGATACAGAAGTACGATAGTCTCTATTACATTTACATTTACAGACTATTGTACTCCAGTTACTTTGTCCGTTTTTTAAAGAACATTTACCTCATGTCCGATTAATAAATATCTGTAAAAAATGTATAACTGTTTATTGTTTTTCATTACAGGTTGGAAAATATCCATATCTAGTCAACCGGCTTGGCAAAACTCCGGTTTCTGTGATATTCCATCATTTCAAGCTCGTATTTCTCGGTACATTTTTTTCTCTTCTTTATGGTCATCTAATTTAGCTTAAATTTTAATTCTTAAGGTATCAAGTACTTTTGTACCTCATCTCTTTTGTCATGTTATGTGTTTCTTATTTTTGTTACAGTTGGGCTAAACTACGTTTTGCGATGGTTCCTCCAACATTATTATTGGAGCCATTTACTGGTAAAGAGCCTTATATTTTTAGTATCTAATAATAAGAGTTGGGAGCAAAAACAACATAGAACGTTTTCTATTTTCAATTGAAAAGTACAGGCTTGTAGTCAAAAAATCCCGTACACATTAGTTTTAATTGTTAATTAATTGTAATTAATATAATGACTTTTTTAAACAAAAATTAAAATTTAGAGAGTATTTAAAACAACAATGTTTAATCATTTACAGAGTGCATGCTTTTGGGTATCTGCGCTGCCTTTTCCACACGTATTCTCTTCATGTGGGACCCTATAGTATGTCAAAAATTTAATCTTTAATGGTTTTACTTTAAACAATTTTCTTATTAGTTTAGTATTCAGCAAAATCTTTTTCTTGCCAAAAGGAAGAAAGAAAAATTGTAGACCCATAGTTAAAATTTTGACTGTGGTATCGCTATATATATATATGATATATGTATGTTCAAGTATGTTGTCGACAGAATTTAATATACTTGTGATTTTTCATGTACGTACGGAAACAGTGTGTCTTTCTTGTCCATTTGCTCATTTGGTGTATCGTCGATTGGTTTCTTCTACGTTCTGTCCAGGTGAGTGAGATTGACATTATCATCGTTTTATTTTTTAAACATAATATGATTATATGTAGAACTAAAATTAATATAAAACATTTTCAACTACATTTCACACTTATAATTATTGTCTTTCTTTTTTTAACAGAGTGGATCAATACCATTCACTAAATTTGAATTTGTGCTGGCGTGGCTTTTCCGTGAAACGACTGCTCCGTTTCTCTTCATACACGCACTGCTTTCACCAAACATCCAGTGGCGACAAGGCTATTATCGTCTACATTGGGGTGGAATAGTGGAAGAGATCTCTCCTAAGATAAAATTATGAACTAAATTATGGTTTTTTAAGGAAAAAAGCATAGGAAAACACATGGCGCTACACATAACTACGTACCTTGATTTCTGCTAACTACCATTATTAATTAAAAAAAGTACTATGCTACAGTTGTTACAGGACATTACAAAATGTCATATGATACAAGTTTACCGGATATCAGAAATATTCTTTACGTTATCAATGTTAAAAATTTCGACTCAGCATATATTTTTTGTTTCGAAAGCTGGAAAGACATGCAATGTATTTATCAGATATACTACTCGACGGTACATATAATAATATATATTTGATAGAAACTTACTTTAACAGTACATACTTACGAGGCACAATTGTGTCATGTAATAACAAGTGTATTACATGGGGAAAAAATCTAGCCCTATTTTCATGTATATTATAGGGACAACCCCGTCAGAAGAATTCTCTTGGAAAAAGTTTCGACTTATACCCGGGTTTTTCACCGGGCTATATTATTTGATATTAAAAATTTTAAATTGGATTATAAATAATTTGAAGTTTAATGTACTCAGCAAGGTTTTTTTTCAATTTCCAGTCAAACTTAAATACTGGATTTTTTTCAATTTTCTTAGGAAATAAATACTCTGTAAGTAACTAAGAAGGAAATGTTTCACAAGTAATGTTAGGTTAAAGTGTTTCGGATACTACTGTCAACGTAGGACCATAACAAATACAGTTCTCTATTAATTTATATACAAAGAAAGGCTATACGAATTATTGGCTGTCTTCTTTTTTGTTTAGTTTTTTTGAGGGAGGGACGTTCTTCTGCTAGTTCCTAAGTACTTTTTGAGTACTCGACAGGTTTAATGTTTGGAAAAAATGGGATATATAATTATGAATCATAGTAAATTTAGAAAATACTACTAGGTGATCAAATGAATTGTAGTGTATGACACACAAAGTGTGTATAATATAAACAATTCCAATTCTTTGCACTTTACGAGATACAAAGTACAGAGTTGTTGACAGAATACAAAAAAATAAACAAACAGTCACAGAACCAAAAGAAAATTTTAAAGAAAACATTCAGCAAATCATTGCCAAATTTCCGACTGAAAGATGTGTCAGGGAGAATGCGAGCAAATGTTATTGGGCATGAAGCTGTCGGAGGACGAGAGCGATATCTACAATTAAATTAATTATAATAATAACTATTATTTATGACGAAAATCTTGCATAATAGTTAGTATTGTTTGTGAACTGTGATGCAACAATCTTCATATAAATGCTGCTGCGACCATAAAGTTATGTTACTTTGATTTTTTTTACTCTGGATTAAGTAGATAATGTACAATATCTGTCAATCTAAACTCTCGAAACGACGTGACAATTATTAACAAATTTTTTATCGACGTTAGGAATTTCCACCAAAGCCAACTAGACCCTAAATCATAATTAGAGGTTGTAAGTAATTATGCCTACAATAAAAAAAGGTAGTATACTCCTTAGCCTAAGGACCTTATATGAAGAAGAAAAAAAACTAATTTAGAAAGTAATAATTCTATAGAGTTAGTACAAAATGGTATAATAAATAATATATTCAAAGAGTAATAGTGGTATCCAAATCCCAAGGACTATAATAAAGTTATAGTAAATCTATGAATGATTGTATGTAAATGTTATGAATCATAATTTATAATGGAAGAATGTGTTTGAGGAGTATTACTTACTAATGGTTTACAAGTTTATCAGTGCACCACTTTTAATATTACTTTTTTTCCCCAATGGTGAGTGATAAGTTTGTATTACTTTCCTTTTTTTTTTGTTGTTGTTACGTACGTTGAGTTTGTCAATTAAACGGGAGAGGAGAAAGGGGAATAATATAATTTACTGTAGAATTAGGAAATATTAATGTTTAAAAAGTTATGGCTGAAACTAGAACCAAAGTAGAAAAAATATAGACATATAAATATTTATATGTACCGAAAAGAAATATTCGAGGTGACACTGCCTCAAAGTTGATCTCATGCAAAGAGTAGTGATTAAAAAATAACTATTGATACATTAATAATGATGTAATGTGCAGTGCATTATGTACTATATGCCCAACTTAAAATATAGAGTGAAATTTTTGTTTTCAACTTTTACAATCTGTTTTGAAAAGTGAAAGATCTCTAAAATTCCACCCTAGCTTTTAAATGGACTCAACTGTACGAAACTATTGTTAATTTTGTTTTGTATTATCAAGAATACGTGAGCTTCAGTGAATATATTATGGATAGTAAAATACAAGTCAGTATCGGTACGATGTTTGTTAGAATAATATTTATAATGTATCTGCATATTCATCCAATTCCTTGACTCTCTACTCTTTGTTATTGTTGTTTTGTAGTAGTCAATCTTGATGATATTTATTGTGCTGTGAAATTTACACCCATGTGAAAATCTGATTACTGAAATCACTGAATAAAAAAACAAAGTCTTTACAGAAAAAAAGTCCAGCAAAAAAAACTTATTTTTTTCGAACAATATTGCGTACTTACATCATAATAATATGTATTATTACACAAGTATTTAAATAGCACCATAATAAAATGTCAACATTTTACTAGAATAATAATGCTTTTATATTTCAATTAATCTTCCTTGCTTGCGATAAACGAGTTGAATCTTTTATTATTTTTATGTTGTTGCGAATATGTGCACAAAAAAGAACGAATCAAAACGAAATAATAGTGATTAGTAGAAAAATAAGACGTGATTAATTAACCATGACACATATTTGTAACAATATATACTTCATAATAATTATGATTGATATCCATTAACTATTTTGGTTGTTGTTGTTGCTGTGATCATGTCATTTTGTATGGACATAAATAGTGTCCATTGTCACCAAATAAGTGACTAATGTAGCTTTAGAAATCCAAAGCCCACTCATTCTCAGCTACAAATGCATCAACTACCTCTTTCATTGCGTAGTTTGGTATTAGTTGGTCAACTGTTAAATTCACTCGAGTAATTGGGTCAAAATGTCCAACCCTCATTAAATGTTCCTTTAAATTAAAAAAAAATTTAATTTAATTTAGTTGGTATTTTGTAGTGTAACTTTATTTTTATTTATACATTGACTCATTATTATTACCTCTATGTCTTTACGTTCGTATGTGATACCGGAGGGAGTAACAACAGGGTCTCGTAGAATTTCGAAGGAGATTTTTCCACAAAGATAGTCAGGAATTTCACGTTTCTATTATATTTAAAAACATGTATAATCAAAAAAGGGTTTCACCAAATATATTTATTGATATTATTAATGTCATATTAGTTTCCCATACCCTTCTTCTTTCATCCAATTTTGCAAACAATGAATTCAATTCAGACATACCTATAGTAAAGGAAGGAAAAAAAGGTAAAATATGAAATTACTTATTCATAATTTATTAGTAATTTCATATTAATATATTGTACTAGTATATGTGTATTATGAGTCATAATACACAACAATCGGTACGAATTTCGGGTTTTTGTATTTAATCTTAAAAATTATGTACGTACAAGTGTCTGCGAAGTGCTCCACAGTTTCTTCTTTCTAATAATTTATAGTACAACATGGAAAGAGAAAAAAAGAGAATATAGTCTATTTATTAATTTTGTCTGTGTAATTTTTAATGGCCCATGTTGAAGGAGAAACAAAAATATGTCAAGCCATGAGTTACCTTGGACCGCATTTCCGGTTCGATGGAATCTCCGGATTTTTCTCTGATTTCTTCCAACTAAAACATATTACATAACATTATCAATTATCATACATGTGCAAATTAGACTCACTATTGATTATAATGTTACGTGTAAATTATTTGAATTTATGAAACAAACTTTGTACATATACAATTGTCAAAAATGAATTACTTTGCGATCCCGGTCTTCCCGAATAAGGCGATTAAGATAAATAGATAACTCAACTTCTTCGGCCAATCGCTTTTCTTCTATAAATTTCAAAAACAATATATTGGATTTTTTACACATATACCCAACAGCACTTATATTTAATTATTTATTAATTTTGTCGCATAAATACCTTGAATTGAAAAGCGACGTTTTCGCCAATTTCTCAATGTTTGTGTCATTTCATCCCCATAATTCAGTCTAAATGAATAAGTCACAAATACGTAATCTTAGTTGATGGCTAAATGTTTTGTACATTATTAATTCTGACTTTATAAGTTTTAAATTTTATTTTATAATATAAAATAAAATATATTATATTCAACTGGTGAACTTGTTCTCATGTTTTGTTACCTTTGTTCCTTTGCCAAATCAATTGCTCTCTTTAAGAAAAAAAATGAAAAATTAAACAAGGCTACAATATAGTTTTTAAAATTTGTAACTAGTATTAAGTACAAGTTGAAGAGAATAATAGACTTATTATTCTAGTAATACTTACAGCAAGATGTTTCACACCATCATCCAAATTGTCCAATTCACACATTCCTTGACCCAAGAAAAAATGTCCTTTGACACAAGTGGGATCGAGCTCTAAAGCCGCACGACAGTCAGCAACAACATCTGCAAATCTACCTAGTCTACAGTACACAAAAATTTGTACGACAAAAAAATTAATTTTGAAATGTTCATCTGTATCAGTCATTATTTCAAAATAAAATTATTCAATCACATAGTTTGTAAACGTCAAAATTTTATAAAAATAACCTACCGAATATTTGTTAGACCCCTATTTGTGTAATACTGTGGGTTGGAAGGATTTTTTAAAATTGCATTTGTGTAACACTGAAAAGTAAGACAAGAGAGATTTCAAATTATTAAAAAAAATTTAATAAAAACATCTAAACTTTTACATAAAAATAAATGCGTATATTTTATGTATAGAGAAAGCGATGAGTGATCATATGTAAGTACATACCACCAATGCTTCTTCATATTTCCTAGCCCCAAAAAAACGATTCCCTTTTTCTTTCATCTCCACGTCCTATTGTGAAATAACATTGAAACCAAAATGAGTCAGGAACAAGATCATTATATTATTAGTTATGATCTACATATTAAATATTATGCAGATAATGTACAGTGTGTGATAAGTCCATCAAAATCTAAATGATCATCAATAATTAATTTTTGAAACAAATTACCGTAAAGGATATGGACCTTTTCTTTCCTTGACTCATTTTCGTTGCTTCTTAATTTAATACAATAAATGTTTTTTAAATAAACTTAATGTTGAATACGATGCGCCTTTCCCGTCTTCTGTAATGAAAAATAATTTAGCGTCACATATAATCAGAACATTTACATGATGAATTGATGACAAACAAAACTTTTACAACAATATACGCACAATTCTATATTTGATTTGTACTTACTATACGTCACAATTACAAATTGCAATTATTAATTCATGTGTTAATTACTTTTATCCTACCTTTTCTAAGACGTCAAACAAGAAAAAAATAAATAACAATCTTATCAAACTCTCTTGAGAGTCACAGCCAGATATAACAAAGATGTAAATTCAGTAGTTGTCAATGTTGGGGAGCCCTTGACCGATTGTGTCTTGTAAGTAAACAAATCAATTTTTTCATGAAATTCCTAATTATTTTTTTTCGATTTCTGTGACACAGGTGTCCTTGACTTTAGGCCACTCCTATCCGCGCTATATGATTTTACAATTTTAATCAACACGTGCGTTTTTTTTTTGTTTTTTTAGTGTTTGCAAGTTTTTTAATTAATTAAAGATGCAAGAGGAAGAGGTATCAAGAATTTCGGCAAGATTCATATCTGAAAATGTAGAGATTGAACATTCGCCTTTAGATATTCCATTGAATGTGACTGTTGAAAAGTTAACTGTCATTTTAAATAAGTTAACACAGCCGGTAAGTGAAAAAATAATTGGAAATGAAATTACTTACAATAAAGCATCTACTAGTACATTTAATTAGTAGCTTGCAGTTTATAATCATTTTGTAATAAATGAATAATGTATTTTTTACTCTGTGGCTTATAATAGACATCGGAGACATCGTATTGCTTCTATGTGAATGGGACAGAAATTAAAAATAGTCTCCAAGAGATTTTTCCAGAGAATAGATGTAATAATGAGACATATGTAGATATTAAATATCATCCACAAGCAGCATTTAGAGTACGAGGAATCACTAGGTGTACTGGGTAAATGATCAAAAATCATTTTGTTAATTTTTTATAAATAATCCGATCGATTCACTTTGTCATTCTATGTGTGTTTTACTTCAAAGGTCCCTAACAGGACATTCCGAGGCCATTTTAACAACTTGTTTTAGTCCGGATGGTACGGGCTTAGCTAGTGGATCAGGTGATGCATCAGTAAGATTATGGGATTCCGATACAAAAACACCCATTGCTAGCTTGAAAGGTAAGCAAAATAATACAATAGTATTTTGTTAAACTTTAACTGCTCATTGAGCAGTGCTCAAGTACAAAAGTATTACTAAAAACGTATTTAATAAAGGCCACAAAGATTGGGTTCTCGTTGTGGAATGGTCACCTTTGGGGAAAACATTAGCATCCGGTTAGTGAAATTATAAGTCATTTTATAAAATTCTAAAAACAATATGCATGTGTTCATTACATGCTCTCTTTTTTTACATGACCTTTACAGGTGATAATGCAGGAGTAATACACTTATGGGATATTGAAACTACAAAGTTAAATCGAACATTACAAGGACATAAGGGTGCCATCAGAGGTTTATCATGGCAACCACTGCATCTTTGGAGGTACATACTTTATTTTGGCATTTTTGTCCCACGGGGAGAAAAAAGTTGTGACGATAGTATTGATTGCAATTGGATAAGGCCTTGACTATAAACTAAAATTTTTGTACAGTGTCAGTGATATACGACAACTTCTAGCCAGTGCCTCTCAAGATCATACTGTAAGAATATGGAACACAGCGTTTGGGACAACCATTTATTGTCTAAGTGGACATGCAGGTGAGGATCTATATATGTATATCTTTTCATGTAATTAACAACAGACTTTATTGTATTTACAAATAGCAAGATATACATAGTTTGGTAGACTAATACATATAAAACAAAGTAAGGAATAAAATGCCATATAAAAAATTCAGGTCCAGTAACTTGTGTGCGCTGGGGTGGGGATAACTTCATTTATTCTGCCTCCTATGATCGTACCATCAAACTCTGGAATAGTGAATTAGTAAGTTTTTTCAAGTGTTCAAGGTCTTACAGTTCAAATAATCAAAATATCTAGTGTTGTAAACACCAAGTTTAATTGTTGATTGCAGGGAACTCTAGACAGTTCATTGACTGGACATGCACATAGAATCAACACAATGTCATTTAAAACCGATTTTGTGATTAGAACTGGCTGCTATGCTGTTGAGGAACCGATGGAATCTAGATTTGATATTAAAACTGTTGGTAAGTATAAAATTATAACAAATTGTATGATGTGGAGTTATCATATTGTTTTTTTTTGAAAATTTAAATAGACGTAGAGTCTGCTATTACTAAAGCAAAACTCAGATTTGAAGCAATGCTAGCCAGTGGTCCAGTTAGACTAGTAACAGGATCTGATGATACTTGTCTAATTTTATGGTCTCCTCAACAAAAGCGTCCACTAATAGGTAAATGTGTACCTGAATTTTTTCCCTCATCAATTAACTTGTTAGTTCGTGTACAACTGTTTTTATGTTTTGTGTATACAGTGTACCATTATATACTTTACTTATTTCATTGCATTATTTGTGTTGCATAGAAAAAATGACGGGTCACAATGCTGTGATTAACGAAGTGAGATTTTCTCCGGATGGAAGGCTCATTGCATCTGTAGCCTATGATCGTGCTGTTAAAATATGGAATGGTGAATCTGGGAAGTATGTGTTACCTATCATTTAAATTACATACGTGTGGATACATTACATAAGTGTAGAATATACAAATGGTTTTTTTTCTTTGTAGATTTTTGATTACGTTTCGGGGACATGTTGAGCGAGTCTACCAGGTTGCTTGGTCAGCTGATTCTCGTCTACTTGTTAGTAGCAGTAAAGACTCTACACTAAAATGTACGAAGATACTATGAGTACTACATAGAATACAATTTGAAGGATATAAAGTTCTAATATTTATGTGTTACTTGTTGCTTTTAATAGTATGGAGCATCGACACTAAAAAATTAATCTACGACTTGCCTGGGCATGCTGATGAAGTATTTGCAGTGGATTGGTCTCCAGACAGTAAATATGTTGTTTCTGGTGGAAAAGATCGAGCGTTAAAATTGTAATTGTAAAACTATTAAGCATTGACGTTACGTCAATGACGTATAATGTATTAGAATTTATCCCATTTATGGACTAAATGAATTTTGTGTTTTTCAGGTGGTGTCAGTGAAATTCTTTTGGAAAGATTTATTATAGATTTATTATTAAAACTCATCAAATACAAATCTTTGTAGATCCTGATTATTTTAACACTCAGATTATTTCAATAAATTATTATTTTTCATTGAAAAATTAAAAAAAAACCATTAACATCATTGAGCGAAAAAAAGCGCCACGACAGTCATACAAAAATTCTCGTGTGAAGAGATAATCAATCATTTAGAAAAAGATTTTGATAGTAAAGTTGTCCCAAGATTAATTAATTTAAAGTGAGGACCATGCCATCCGAGTAAGTCAAAGTCATATATTGCAAATTTTTATTTACTAATTTCATGTGTGAGATGTTACGCTTTGACGCCCATAATTTGGGCTCTGTAAATTCTGTCGAACTATTTTGGAATTATTTAGAGTATGTCATATATTGTCTAATTTTTGAAGGGCTTGTGCAGAGGAATTGGACACACTTTTGGCAATTTTCTTGGATGACATTCAAGTGATAAATGAAGTGTGAGTATCATGTATTCATATTATCCTTGTGATACGTTTTAAATCAATTATGTACTTAATGTTTCAATTTAATACGCTAGTACTTACTCAATATGGTTATTCTCGTAGGGACAATGCATTGGTGACAATGGTCTTATTTCCTTCCACCGGGGATGACTCAGAGTCAAAATATGTGACATTCACTTTGGAACTTCATCTTCCTCCTTCATATCCAGATGAAATCCCAAAGATAACTTTTCGAAATCCTCGAGGTGAGAATTTTAAATGAAAATAAAATACCGATAAATATTTTATATATTTTATGTACCTATCTAGTGGATAGCATCTACAAATATTGTTTCAAAGATTCAAAGTCAGTACAAATGGTAAAAAATATTCATCAATGCAGATTAAAGGTGGTTTAATCCTCGTATTTAATCCCCTATTTAGGACTATCTGAAGACATGTTGACTACATTAGGTGTTAGAATGAAAAAACGGTGTCAGGAAATTATTGGCTGTTCAATGATATTTGAGCTCATTGATATGGGGAAGGAGTGAGTAGTACATATTTGCTTCACAAGAATCTTAATTGAATTTATATTAATAGTGTCATATTTTAATCAGGTTTTTGACAGCTCATAATCGTCCCGCATCGGAATGTCCGATTTGTTTATTGGCATTTACAGAATTTGATGTCTTCTTTCGCCCATCATGCTTTCATCATGTTCATTCATTCTGTCTTGGTTAGTATGATGTCATTTAATTATAAAACTCGAGTTAAGTATTCTAGTGTTAAAAATTAACATGCTTTATCTTTAGGCAAATATTTATACAGTGTAAAGCAAAGTTGGGCCGAAGAACAAGTAAGACACAAAATTTTCAACCTCCTTTCTTTCTTTTTGTTGTAAAAATTACAGAACAATTAATGTCAGGAAATTAGAATACTATTTGAGTAAATATAAATAAAGTACATGTACACGAGAATAAAATCGGATGAACTTGCTAATTAATGATAAACATGATTTATTATTTGCTCTCAGCTGCCGAATGAGTCAGCACGAAAACAAAATTCCTACTGCTGCCCTGTTTGTCGACTTGAATTTATTGAAGGTTTGTTGATTAAAAAGACTCTTATATAGATTTATGAGTGACCTCGAGATACCGGTATCATGTAACCACTCAAATTAAAGATTTT
>JAQIVZ010002479.1:0-20604 GCA_034700945.1 Arrhopalites spinosus
AAAGTATATTGTGTGAATCATTTTAAGCAAATCTCGTTCTATACGTACATATACGAGTATTATAATACCCGTTAATTATAATTAAGTGAGAGAGCGAGATTTGCTTAAAATGATTCACACAATATACTTTACCTCATGGAAATGACAATGGACGTGCCTAATTTCCTCATAAATTGTTTCAAAAAAATAATCATCATTGCTACAAAGAATCAAAGACATTTCTAAGATTTTGGAACTCACACAGGCAAGGTTTGCCGCTTGCGTGTGAATGGTGACAGGTCTACATACCATTCGGAAATACCCAGGCGGGACATGTCAGGGATGTCCAGGATGTCCAGGATGTCAGGGATGTCGGGATGTACTTTATCAAGACCCTAAAGTTCGGCCGCGTTTCCTGAGGAGAATTTTGACGAGGTCACTTAATAGAGGTCAATTTATTTAATGTCAAAATTAATTTTAAATTTTTTTTGTAGAACATCTTGAAACAAGAGTAAAACAAGCACGAGGATGTCCACTAGTAAAAAATGCAATTGACACAATTTTTGGGGTCATCGTGTCACAAACATGTGAGGGTCCAGCGGATCCTAAAAAACAACGGAGACAAGTTGACGGAGTGGCCACTGGACTAGCTAATTCTGTTTTGGTAATTAAAATTAATTTTTAAAATTAATTTCAATTTTAATTCGATTTATTTCTAAAGGGTTCCGACACCACACCCCGTCAAGGTCAAGGAAGTAACAAGCCCATTGAAGGACCCAAAGGTCAAAAAGCCAAAAATAAATCGACACAGCAAACAGTAAAATATTTAATGAAATTCCTTACTTCAAATTGTATGAAAATAATTAAATTAATTAAATTTTATTTTAATTAGAATCGCTCCAGAGTTGGCCCAGACGCGACCACACAAAATCCCGTAAATAAAAGTTAATTTAAATTAATTTAGAGTTTTTAACATAACAATTACAACAAAATGTCAATTTATATTTAAATAGGATTCAAGATCCAGAAACGAAGAGACCGTAGGTTCTATCCCATTAATTATTATTTGACCTCTTGACCTTTAAAATAAATTCCATCTTGTACACTTATTAGGGAACATCCGATGGAGACTCAGAATTTGGTGGTGTTCCAATCGCTCCAGCTGTCCAGGATAAAAAAGTTGGGAGACGTCGAACCAAAGATCAAGGTCAAGATGGTCAACCCATTCAAAATGTTGATGGCTCCACAGATGGTCCAGTTCGGGCTGTCAGTACAATTGGGACAGGGGGTCGAGATGGTCTTCAAAAAGATCAAAAAGTTGGTGGTGGTCCTGCAGCATCCAATGTGGGCATTGCCACCGATGGCTCTAATTTGGTGGATCAAGAGGTCAACCCTGAATGGCCCACTGTCCAAGAAGCGTCAACAGATGGCCAAGAACCTCCAAAAGACAATTTAACTGGCATGCCCTCTCCAGCTGTCATTGACAATTTAACTGACATGCCCCCTCCAAATGTCACCGAAAATTCCACTGATGGACCCACGGTTCACGATAAGGTTCGAAAATTTTATTTTCAAAAATTGGGGTCAAATTAAAGGTCATTATTTTAGGGAGTCGACGGGGTCACTCCTCCAGTGACTGACATGGGAGTTGGTGAGCCGGAAGAAAAAACCGATCAGGGCATAGATGGACCAGTTGGGAAAGATCAAGAGACTGAACCAGAAGAGACAGGAGTGGATCAACAAACAGAGGTCACCGGGCCAGAAGTCGCTAACGTGGGAAATGACCCCACTGCTCCAATCGACCAAGGAATCACCCCGAAAGAACCGGATAATTCAGATCAAGGCACTCAACCCCCATCTCCCGTCGATGCCAACACTGGGCCTGAAAAATCAACTGGTGAGGATGCCGGAACACAAAAAACTGGTGAGGACAAACAACCTGGCGTCACCCCACCTGGCCAATCAGAACAAGCCAGTCAACCGCCACCTGGTGTTGATGATACAACTGAACCAGTTCCTTCAACTGACGAAGACAAAGGAACACAACCGCCACCAGGTGACGAAAAAGCAACTGAAGCAACCCCATCTGATCTTACAAATGAAGAAACTCAGCCGCCCTCTCCCGTCGACGGTACCACCGAACCGGAAGTTGCATCTCAAAAAGATGATGTCACAGACCCTTTGACTGGTACAGACAAATCAACTGGAGAACAACCACCGCCTGGTGCGGACGCCTCCAACCAATCACAAACTCCCGTTGACAAAGGAACAACTAAAAAACCACAACCAGGCGTAAAAAAATCAACTCAACCACCTGGCGGGAACAACAAAGAAACCGTCCCAACCCCGCCAGACACCACAGAACAAGAAAGTCAACCACCAGGCGGTGACGAAGTGGGAACCGACGCAATCCCACCAGAAACAACTGAAAAAGAAAGTCAACCACCGGACGGTGACGATAAGGGAACCGAGGCAATCCCACCAGAAACAACAGAAAAAGAAAGTCAACCACCTGGCGGCGACGATGAGGGAACCGAGGCAATCCCGCCAGAGATCAAGGACGGTGAAGCCCAACCTCCAAGTCCAGTTGATGGTGAAACTGAACCGGAAATTTCTCCTGTTGAAGACAAACAAACCGATTCGGTCACTGGCAAAGAGCAAGAAACAGGAGTGGCTCAACCTAACACCAAAGATGGCACCACTCAACCACTAGCTCCCATTGACAATCAAACTGAACCGGAATCACAAACAGGTCAAGACATGGGAACCGAACCAACTCCCAGAAGAGACCAAAGCACCGATTTGAAACCACCTGACGGTGTCAATGCTGAAACAAACTCAATTCCTGGACCAACTCTTGCTGATGAAAATGAACAGGGACCTCTGTTGGACAACAAAGAAACTGAAGCGGATAAACCAGAAAATGAAGAATCTGAAACTCAACCCGATCCAAATGGAGAAACTGGAACAGACCCACATCACGATCCAAGTAGTGACGCTTCAACAAGCCCAGAAGACAAACCAGATAAATCAACAGATGGACCACCAAGAGATGATCAAGAAATAGGAACAAAAACAGACGAAGGTGAATACGCCAGTAGTGAAACAAAGTCACCAGATGAATCCCACGTGGGTACTGGAACAGAACCACCATCCAGTAAATCAACTGAATTAATTCCCCTTGAAGAACAAGACGAAAGTGTTGGTGGACCGAGTTGCATCGATGCGAAGACAGGATTACCTCGAAGAATTGTAGTCGATGCAGAATCAGAATGTCCACTGAGTACCCTCGACATGGGGGTGGGTCCACATGGTAGAATTTGTGAGAGTAAATGTGTTGGTGGTTTAGTTTGTGATGACATAGCCATAGGACCGGAAGTCCCTTGTACAGCTTGGGATAACACGGAAATACCGGAAGAAGAATTGAGTCGAGTTGTTTCAGATAATTTGAATCAATTGCTGTGTAATTTACATACAAAACTTAATAATGAATGTAAGCAAGCGGCTGAACCATGTGATGATGATTTGGCTCATAGTGTGTCATCTCATATTGATCAATTGTTGAATCGGGAATTGTTACAATGTCGAGACGCCACTTTTGTTCGAGAGTCCTGTGTTGAAACACAACAAGATTTGGATGATTGTATGGCCAAACATTGTTACAAAACAAAGGGGACTTGTGGTACGGGGCTTTTTAAGGGAGATCGAAAGAATTCGGATGAAGAATTATCTATGGCGGCGTCCAATCTTGTTGATTGTATTTTGGCTGAACAGGTAAATATTTAATTTGGAGGGATATTTAAATTTTTAAATTATATTTTTGGTTTTGGTTTTAGAAAGCTAAATTGAACAAAGAATTGTGTATTGTGGGGTCAGGGGATGAGAGGGCCATAACGGCCATTTTGTCTTCGGGAAATGTCTCAAGAATCTCTTCTGCTATGGTTAAGGAAGCTTTGTGTAAACAAGTTAGTTTATTTAATTAATTATTTTTAATTAATTATAATTAATTTTTGGCAACTTTTAAAATTAATTAAAATTTGGGCTTTAAAATCGACTAGCAATTTTTCAAGACTGTTGAAGAAATTTTTGACATTACAGTTACTTTGAAGCTCATTTATTTAATTAGCAGATTAATTATTTTTGATTTAATTAATCGGGCAATTAAATACAATTGTTTTGTGTGATCTTTAACTTTGTACTTAATTGTAAATTAATTTTGTCTTATTTTAGGTTTGTACCCAACAAGTACTGGATCAGGCCAGAGAGGCTAATGTTGTGACGTCACCGTCTCCAGCTGTAAAATATTTTTTTTAAATTAAAATATAATTTAATTCGCGTTCCCCGTCAAGCTATTTTCATTTCAATTATAATTTAATTGTTAATTAATTGTGTAATATTTTGAAATGGACACAGGTGAGGGCAAGTGTTCGAGATAAATTGGATCATATAAGATCCATTTTAGACGAAGTTAAAGCTGATTTAGCACAAGTTGGAATTCGACCTGAAAATCCACAATCATCTTCTTCTCAATCTAGAAAACAAGTTGATTTGAAATCTTCTTCAAAAAAGATGGATGACGTTAAAAAATCTTAGTTTTGTTCTTTTCTTATTGTGCCCAAAAAAAATATTTTTTTCAATTGTTGTGCTCTTGTCTGTCTCAATTAAAAAAGTATCTGTGATATTTTGTCTGTCTCCAACAATGAATTCCATTTTTAACAATTATTTTTAATTTACAATTTAAACTATCAGTAATTATTGTAAACAATTGAAAATTACAGTTTATTTTAAATATTCTATTCAATTTAAAAAAATTGAATGGCGTCCACGGTCCAAGTCATAAATTATTACATTAAATTATTCAATTCAAAATTTATCATAGCTTGAACGCCGTTCAATTCAGTTGTACACGTTCTAGTCAAAATATATTTTGTAGATCAACTGGGATGGTGGGCTAATAAATATTAGAGATATCCTTGGGCCTTGGTAGTAAATGCAAGGATAAATATACATGACGAATTTAATTACTGTCAACTTTCAAATTTTTATTTACCAAATAATTTTTCAATCTCTTTGCATTGTAGCTATTTAACTTTGAGAATTTTTAATTATTAAAGTTAGGTATTTTAAATTTTGAAAAAAATAAAAAAAATTTAAATTAAAAATTTAGGATGGGTGGAGTGTCTCCATCTTGACTGTCTACATTATTGCAAAAATATTTGAAAGAAAATAGTCCTGGAAATTAAATTGAACAAGTCTGGAGGGTCCTTGATGGAGATGGTGATCCTGAGCCTGGACAGTTGGTTAAATATTTGAATCCTAATTGGGACTACCTGGAACATGGAAAACCATGTCATGCCCCTTAAAAATTTGGGTCCTTATTCCTATGAACCTTAATCAATTATTTTTTTTTGTGTCTTTTGTTGATTTTTGCCTACTCATCAGAAACAGCGGATGTTTTTGATTTGCTTCTCTCTTTTTGTTGTTCTGAGGCTCTCCTCTCAGCTTCTTCTTCTTCGGCTAATCGAATTTTAATTTCTGCTTTTAATTTAATTATGTTGAGAATAAAATCATCCAGTTTTTCTGTAAGCACAAAAAAACAATTCCACAATTTAATTTTAATTGGACAATTTAATTTTTAATTGAGGAGAGAGAGCAAGATGGATGATTTTCATACCATAACCAGACTCTTTACGAAGATAAGTCAAAGTGCCATCCAAAATGACGACAGCATCCCAAAGACTTTGATGGAGAGCATCCGGTTTTCGACTCTTCCGGTCTCTCACTTTGTTCAACCAGCGGTAAAAATACTGGACAAAAATTTCAAATTATTTTTTAATTTTTTTGTTATTTAATTTAAATGACTTAAATTATTTTAATTTTTTACTTTTTTAGTGAGTCTCCAAATGTAGCGCTCTTTCTCTTTTCGAGCCTCAAGGATTTCTGGGAGACGTTCTCGATGTCTTTCAACCTTGGCTTGTCTCTCACTTGCGCCCCTTTTTAAGTTGGATTCTAAATCATGCGATAATATTTTTAAATTTACCGCGCTCTCAAAAATTATTTTCAAAATAATTGAAAAATGTACCCAAATTCCTTTCAGTTTTGGCCACTTGTGGATTATGCTCTTCTTGGAAATGATATTTGGCGTCGAACCATTCCAACAACTAAATTCCCGCAAATAAAATTAGCGCCATAAAAATGGAGGGAATATTTTTAAAAAACTCACAAATTGATTATAAGCCCTCCTCAAAAATTCTTTTTCTTCCTCGACTCGTTGCTCAACAGCGGCATCTTTTAGAGTGATTTGAGTGAGGAGTCGATTTCGATTTTGATTTTCTCGATCGAGTCTCCGTCTCCGTCTCTCACTAATAATGCGTTCTTTCTCTTGTGCTAAAAGTTTTCGATTTAAAAGTTGCCGCTGTTTTTCTGTCTCATATCTCATAGCGCGGGCTTCATCCGCATCTTTTTTTTCTTCCATTCTACAAACAAGGAAAAATTATAATTAAATTAGTTAAATTTGAACGTCAATTAAAAATTATTTTTTTAGTCTTGACCTGACCTTTTAATGAGAGCAATTTGTTTAAGTTTATTTTTTCTGGCGGAATTTTTAGTTTTGAGCCATCGATTGTAATCTCGACCACTAGCCGACTCCATACTTTGATACTTTAGTAGTCTCATCACTTGCTCTCTATCTGTCAGCCATCTTTGATGCTAAAAAAATTAAATTAAAATTTAATTTATTTTATTTTAAAATTTATTTAAAAGTTTTCTGTACAGTGTCAGAGATGGCGCTATTCAATTCTTCATTTTGGAGGGAGCCAAGATAGGATCGAAATTGATTAAATTCTCGTTGACTACACAAAACTTCATTTTGGCAATTGATGAGGCCCTGTCGAACCAAGAGCCGGCGGACTTCCGGTTTCTCAAAATAATTGTAGGCGTGGACATCATGAAGCGCGTTGTACTCATTCGTGGGGACTCTCTCCAATCCGAAGGGGTCGTTCAAAGAAAATTGGTGACTGTTTCGTAGAAGCTAATTATAATTAATAAAATGAAAATTAATTTAAAAATTATTTAATATTAATTTAGAATTACAGGTTTAGCCACTGCTCCTCGAGTAAAAACAATGGCACCAGGGGGTGCTGGGACACGTGGTAATTTTTTATTGAGAGCCAATTCCTTCCAGGAAGGAAGCGACGTTTTAGGGACAGCTTCAGGTCGAGGTCTCAAACTAGCCCGGAGTTTGTCCACGCTCGTTTTCACATGAATAGGGAGTCGTTCTTGTGGGGGGATGCGGACACGTCCATTGGGTTCGAGTGGCGCACAAATGGCGACTTTATTGTTGTTGCATCCCTTCTTTTCGGGTGGGCGATTACTCACATTTCGTCGACTGGTGGCCTTGACTGGGTCAGGTTTTGATTGAGGTTTTGTCTCGGTGACCTCAATTTGATTGGTTTGGGGTGGGTCTTCTTTGTCGTCATCTTCGGGGTCTTGAATGGCTGTGTTGGTACTGGCGAGACTAGTTCTTTTGGGTGGTGGCTCACTCTCGTCGTCCGCTATGGCTTCGACTTCTTTCAAATTCGTGTAGTCGACGTCCTCATTCGAATCCTGGGCCATCCCTTTTTTATTTTTTTAAGGAAACTTTAATTTGAACTTTCCCGCTCTCTTTTTTTCTCTGGTTAGTTTTAATATGAACTGACTAAGATTGACGCTCTGGGATGGATTTGAAAATTTAATTAGAGAATGATGATTATTTAGTTTAAGATAGAAAGATAGTAAGATATTTATGATTAATTGTATTTATTTTTTTAATTATGATTAGATAACGCATAATTATAATTCAATTTATTATTATTATTGTAGAAATTGAATGTAATTTGAAATTGGTAGAATTTTTTTTATTGTAATTTGAATTTTTTTTTGTAAAAAAGTTTTTAATTCTAGTACACAAGTTTTGGTTGTCATGAAGACATAAAATGAGTCATGTGAAGATAAGAAATATTTTTCAAAATTCAAAATTTCGTGTACTTCAAAAGGACGACCCGAAGCCTTTTTTTAAAAAAAATAATTCAAAAATTTACCTGTACAGGCCCACAGAAATTTGGAATGTTTGTCATGGATATTTTAATTTTTAATTTAAGCTATATACTCAGTTCGCGATTTTGTTGCGAAAACTTCTGCGAAATGATTTCTTTGCGAAAATAATTATTTCGCAGACTCATGCAAATTGTCTTGTCCTTTTTCGAATCCATTTTTGATGCTACAAAGTTCGGAATTTTTATAGGGTCATAGCGTATGAGTTGTGGCAAATTTAATGCCCTTTCCGAATATGTCCATCATTTTAGTTCAAAACGTAAAAAAAGTCCTATCATTTCAATAATTTTCTACAACAATTTGTGGAATTTTTTACGTTTTGACTTGTAACTTTGGAACGGGTGGATATTTTTTAAAATGGTGGACATATTCGGAAAGGGAAAAACTTTATTTGTAGGAGAGAATGATAATTTTGTGAGAGAATAAATATTTAAATTAAATACTTGACCCAAGGTCAACTGTCAACTGAGCCAGTGACCCAATGAAAAATTGTATAGGTCGTCACTGTCATGGCCGGCTCAGAGGTCATTGGAACAGGGAGTGCATCAGACAATACAAAAATGTGTTGAAACGTTCATTTTGATGGTGCCAACGACACTGGTTCAATCTTCGAGGTCGATGTCAAGTCAACTAAAAGATGCTACTGTGACCCAAGGGATTTTGAGGTCATTTCAGTGAAGGGCATGTCAATGAGTGAAATAAAACCAATTTTAATTGAAATTCCTAAAACGTCAGGTCAATTAAAAAAGTCCCATGAGAAAGTTTTGTCCCTTCAATTGCCCCTCAGTTTGGACGTTGAGGTCAAGGCTTGGCTCGTTTTTATGGCTCTTTCTGTGGTGAGTTGAAATTTAAATTAAAATTAAATAGTACATTATTTTAATTATTATTTAAAATTTAGCATTTAACCTATTTTTTGAAATTGGGGAATCCAAAATGGTGTGGACTTGGGACAGGAACAGTGGGGTCATGTAAGAGAGTGGTGACCCTGGTGGTTTTAATTTTAGTTACTTTTTTTCTTTTAATTCCATTAATTATTGTTATGTTTGTAGTCATGTAGTGTGGTTAAAATTATTATTTGCAAAATTAAATTCTCAATTTAATTTTAAATTTTCTCCATTCTGAAATCATTTTTTTAAATGGCCCCAAATTCAAAAAAAATTAATTTAATTGTCAATGAGCATTGGATGCATTGGCAAATTGCAAGTCTATTAAAATAATTGCTAAATAAATTGCATTATTTTTTCTTGTCATAAAATTAAACTTCTTTCAATTAACAAGACGTTCACTTTCACTTAATGATGCAATTTAAACATAAAATTAATTTTTATTTTGTAAAATTTTGCAACCTATGTAAAACTTGTCTTTTTAGAAGGACAACACATGTGACATTTAACTTCAATTAAATATTGTCATTACAAATAAAAAAAATTAATTTTACCTTGAACAATTTATAAAAAATGTGGTCAAACTGGTTAACAAATAAATTTTGCAATAAAAAAAATTGTCTCGTGTTTTTTCCATTCACGGACGGTCAATTTTGGGCTCATTTTGTTGGTGACTAGCCAGGCGACAGTTTTTTTTTGTAAATGAACACATTCAAAATTTACTGAAAAAGCCGATAGGAGGCGGAGCTGAAAATATTTAATTTTCAATTATTGTCTTTGTCATTGACCTTTTGACCTTTGAAGAAAAACCCTTGGAAATAATTTTAATTTGCACTTTTTTCAGTTTTTAACTTACTTCAAGGCTCAAGTCAAAAGTCCAAGATTAAGTTTAATTGATATTAAATATTTTTAATTGGTACAATTCCAACTCTACCTCCTGTAAAATTTGACTGTGTTGATTTAAAAATAATTTCTAAAAAATTAAAGGCAATTAACATTTAATTTCTTTTTAGAAAAATGGAAATATTTAAAAAACTTCATGGTTTAATACTACTCTCCATTTTATTTTGTAACTCCCTCCAATTTATAAATGGCGCGTCGCTCTCCCAAGGCCAACCTCCGGCTCCCATCGTAGAAATTGGACAAGGGAAGTTGAAAGGGTCAGTTGGGGTCACAAGAGCGGGTGATCAGTTTGCGCAATTTCTAGGAATTCCTTACGTCACTAAACCCAACAGATTTGAGGTACTTGTACACAATTTATTTAAACACTATTAAGTCAACTAAGAGCTGATTTAAAATTAATTGCAATTTAGTTGGCTGGACCGCCACCAAAATGGGAGGGCGTGCGAGACGCCACAAAATTTGGGTCAAAGTGTATTCAGTACAGACGTGAACTAAAGGAAATTATTGGCCAAGAAGATTGTCTTTACATTAACGTTTTTACTAAAGAGGTTTATTTAATTACAATTATAAATTATTGAAATTAAAAAAGAAACTAAATTTTAATTAAAAATTCAGGTCCCTGGCGGCAATAACAAAACTAAAACTCCACTACCGGTCTACGTTTTTATCCATGGCGGGTCATTTTTATTTTACAGTGGAGAAGTTTTCAGTCCAAAATATTTCCTTGATGAGCCCGTCATCCTTGTTACCTTTAATTACCGCTTGGGGGTTTTAGGTAAATTAAATATTTAATTATTTTAGAATAAATAACAATTAAAATTAATTTTAGGATTCCTCAATCTGGAAGAGCGGGGCATTGTCCCAAATTTGGGACTCAAAGATCAAGTCGCAGCCCTCAAATGGATCCAAGACAGCATTGGCCATTTTGGCGGGGACACGACCAGAGTCACAATTTTTGGAAATTCCGCGGGTTCCGCCAGCGTCTCGTACCACCTTCTCTCACCTTTGAGTAAAGGTAAACCATTTTGAAACTTGCAAAAAATTGGAATTTCATTTTCCCGTCATTTTCAGACCTTTTTCATGGCGCCATTAGCCAAAGTGGTGTGGCCACTTGTGGGTGGTCGTTTGTACCGAGACCAAGAGGAGTAGTGGAGAATTTAGCAACTAAATTGAATTGCCCGTCAAATTCAACCAAGGAATTAATTAATTGTTTGAAATCAAAACCAGTAATGGAGATTATCACTCAACAACAAAAAATTTTGGGCGTAAGAATTAAATTAAATGAAAATTATGGCGGGAATATTTAAAAAATTGCCCCATTTCTTGTAGACACTGTCAGCCGACCCGCCAGTACCATTTGCGCCTTCCGCTGAAAATTATTTTGTACAAACCCGCGCTGAATCTTCGTCAGTCTTTTTGCCGGATTCTCCCGATAAATTGATGGCCCAAGGAAATCTGAATAAAGTTCCTTTCATCCTTGGCATTAATTCGGCTGATGGTCTTACTTTTGCTGCTGCTAGTAAGTTGGCGCCATTTATTTTTTTATTTGATTTAGGCTTGGGTGAAATTTATTTTGTAAATTATTTTCAGACATTTTAAATAATTCCCGTCTCATTGACCAATTGGACAAAAATTGGGATAAAATAACCCCCGCCATTTTAGCTTTTGGCTCCGCCCCAAATGTGAAATTAGTGGGAGATAAAGTGCGAGAATTTTATTTTGGCAAGGATAAAATTACTGATAGTCTACACCACGTGATGAAATTAACAGAGTTGTTGAGTGATCGTAATTTTTTTCAATGTGGTCAAAATTTTGGGATTGAATATTCAAATTATGCGCCAACTTATTTGTATTATTTTACGAGGGATAATGGCGCGTCTTTTTTGGATCATTTTGGTCCTTCTAAGGCTCAAGGTAATTAAAATTAGAGTTCTAATTATTTTAGTAATAATTAAATTTTTTTTTATAATTAAAATTAATTTTTTTTTTATTTTAAATAGAAATTAAAGGCGCCAAACATCAAGACGAAATTCAATATTTGACCCCCTCCCTTTACTTTCCTGATATTGGCAAGGACTCAAAGTCCCTCAATTTTTCTAAAGGGCTCATTAAATTGTGGACGTCCCTTGGAACTGAGGGGTAAGTACACGTACGGCAATTTTGAATTTTACCGCCAATATTAATTTAAAATTGACTTCTGTACAGGAAACCGAGCACAAGTTGGGGGAGTTGGCTTCCAATTTCTAGTGAGGAGAGAAAAAACCCAGCAAGTTTGAAATATTTTTATTTGAATGATGCCACTAAATTTGAAAAAGTTGAATTTGGCTCCAGAGTTCAATTTTGGAATAGTTTACCCATTAAAAATGAACCCCCACCGCCTCCTTTTATTGTCGGGGAAATTCGAAAGTCACCCACTCCTCCTTCACCCATTGGCATGGCCAACAAACTAGGTCCATTGGTTATAGGTCATTCTGGGTCAACAACGCCGATTGCGCCTATTACAGGGACTTTGAGTACTACAGGGAGTAGCCAGAAGGCGGCGGCGGCAAGTTCAACTTCCAGTAACATTTTGACCCCTACCACCCCCATCTCGGTGACCACTCCCGCCTCTGTTACCGCTCCTTCTCCTGTACACAGTCACGTGTTTCCTGATCTGAAAGGGGGCAGTGCCAGTGAGGCAACGACTGTAATGGTGTCAAGTTCAACGACAAAAGCTCCTGGACTAATTTCAAAGATTTTTGGCGGGAAATAATTCAAAAATAAACTACGTAATTTTTATTGATTTTCATGTTGCTATTAAATATAAGGTGCGTCCTAATGAGACTTTTTTTTGATTGTGTGCCAATTTATGTGCAATAAATTTATTCTAATTTTTTCGTATTTCTTTTCTGCACTGCGCCAAAAGTTTCTAACAGTCTCAAATTAGTTTCCAGGTTTGCAAAAAATAAGAATTTGCAACTGGATTTAATTCTTTTGAAAACTATGATTTGTCATTTTGAAAACTATTGTCAATAATTTGGTGGGAAAATTTAAATTTACAAGCAATTCTAAAGGGCCATGTCAGCTCCATTATTTTTAATTAAAGAAATTCCCGGATTGGGTAAGGGCTGGGTGGCTTCAAAATCATTGGAAAGTGGGACAATTTTAATTGACGAAAGGCCCCTTTTTCATGCACCCCATTTCACCCACGAGTCCAAATTTAATGACCCGCCCATCTGCCTTTCTTGTGGTCTTCACTTGGAGGCTCCCTCTTTTGAAAATAATTCGGAACTAATTAAAAATCAATGCTCCAATTGCCATTGGCCTGTTTGCAGTTTACAATGTGAAAAGGTTAGTCATGAATTTGTACAACCAATTTTGAAATTACCGCTAAATTTAAATTATTGTAGATGGCGATTCATGCAGAGAATGAATGTAAAATATTTTCAAGACAAAAAATTCCATTTCCACCCCCACCACCTCCTTCATTTTGTAGCCCAACGGAACTTCGTAATTTCATTTTATTGGTGAGAGCCTACAATTTAAAAAAAGAGAAGGATGTCTATGAGAAAATGAAAAAATTGCAATGTTTTTGGTCCCTTTCATCCATCAATGGAAAATTTAGTCAAACTTACCAAGAACAAATTCAAAAGTTTCAAAATTTGTTTAATTTTCCCGCTTCTTCTGCCGACTCCAATGAAACGGAGGAATTTTTACAAATTTTGAAATTGGCTCTCATCAACGCTTACTCTGTTGATTCTAAAGAATTCAGTGAACATATTGGAAGGTAATAAGTCAATTAAATATTTAATTATAATTATTTTAAATTAGCTGCAAATTATTTTAATTGTGTTTAGAATGGGATGGCGAAGTGGGTGTTACGTCTATTTGGAAGCCAGTAGAATTAATCACAGTTGCGCGCCAAATTGGTTAGTTATTCTTAAATTCAGTAAAATTATTGTCGGGTTCAAAAAAGTCACGGGTCATCATGAAATTAACGCGCCATAATTTAAATTAAATTGGATTTGAATTTACAGTTCCTTAATGGTCAGTCCATGCCCAGAATTCCGAATTCGGATTCAAACTTCAGTTCCCGTAGCCAAAGGAGAGCCATTAACAGTGTCATATGAGCCACTGGCAAATTTTAGCGGGACATTTGAAACTCAACGAATTCTTCAAAATCTAATGGGCTTCATTTGTCACTGCCAACGCTGTGCTGACCCCACAGAATTGGGAACTTTTATGTCAGGTAGGTGCGCGGAGCCACAAAAACGAGCAAAAAATTTATTTATTTTTATTTTAGCTGTTGCATGTCAAGATTGCCGGAAATTTCAAAAAAAACCAGACGAAATAGAAGGTTACCTCCTCCCACAAAATCCGCTTGATTGTGATTGGTCGAAATTGGAAGAAAACGAGTGGAAATGCTGCCATTGCGGCGCCATAAAAATGGCTTCAGAGTTCTTACCCGCCATAGAAGAAATGCGCCAAATGATTTCAAAATCGAGTGACCTCACCCTGACCCCGTGTTCATCTCAAATGGCAGTGAACTTGACAAAACTTTGTGAAACAATTTTAGATCATAATGGCGGCTACATGGGAATTAATGTACACAAAAATCATTGGCTTCTCCAATTAGCCACTAGGGAGCTTGTCAAATTAATGATAAAAAATTTGGCCGCTTTAGAAAAAAAAGAAATTGAAATTTTTTTAAAATTATGCAAATACTTACTCTCCATTCAAGACAAAATCATGCCTGGTCTTTCAAGAAATAGAGGTACACACGTGACTTGATTTGGCGCCGAATCAATATTTAAAATTTGAATTTTTGATCACATGACATAAATAATTTAATTTTAATGTTTTTTTTTGCTAGCAAAAACCCAATTTGAAATATCTCTAGGTCTCTTTTACCTCGCCAAAAAGGAGAGAAATGGAGGAGATAAAAATGAGATGGTGGGAAATTTAAAAGAATGTCGAAAATTTCAAAATGCCGCCTTCAAATTTTACAAAACATTTAATTCTCCCACTAACGGACAACTTTGTTGGGAGGCTCAACGTTTATGGATTATTATGAAGAAGACGGAAGAGACACTGCATCGATTTATTCAATTAAATATTTAATTTTTTTAAATTGACTTTTAATTGTAATTAATTGTCTAAGATAATTAAAAATTATAGAGCATCACTTTTTTAACTCGAGTCGAGTGCTAGGCTCATTACTGATTAGTAATCAGCGATTACACACCGAAGTGGTCATTCCTCCGCCGCCTAGAAGATGAAAACAAGATTAAAATTGTACAATTTTTGAAGTTAATTAATTAATTAATTGGCTTACTAGTGGTGATACAGGTACCACCAGGGACACAATCACTGTCGCTGTCACATTTGGCAAAACCTTGAACTTTACACATGCCGGTCACATTGGCCAGTAAATTGTCGTCAATTCGGGTCCCGGGTTTTGCATTTTCTAAAACTTGTTTCACATAACTTTCCATGTCTTTCTCGCTCACTCAACTTCTTCCCATTATGCACCGACATCTTTTGGTCATGTAGTCACACTGTAGATACAAAAAGGGGTCACATTTTACGTTTTTTGGGACTGACCAGCACTTATCCTTGTAACTCAACCGAGTGTACCCTGCCCTTGTGTCATGCAGAAGAAAGACAAGGACAAGGACAATTAATTTTAATGTCATTTTGAATTTATTTAAAATTAAGAAAAAATTAAATTTTGTGACTATTAATTTGTAAGAATTTTTCAAAAAGTTTCTTTGAACTAGCGGCGTAGATTTAACATTAAGGAATGGCAATTTATATTTAAGTTGGTCTGAATGAGCAATTAATAAATTTATTTGATGTTAGTGAAATTTGTATAACATAATTAAAAAATAAAAATTTAAATGTCAATTTAATTTTCTTGTTGGTTTTATTGATTTCAATTAAATTAATACATTCAATTTAATTTTAGTTTTGCAAATAAAATTTCTTACAATTTTCATACAAATTAAATTTTTTTACTTGTAGATTATATATTAAATATCATAATTTAATTAATTTTTAAAATTAAAATTAGGACTTGGCCTAATTTATAGTTTGTATGTTAGTTAATACTGTTAAAACATAAGAAAAAATGTTATTTTTTTGGCTTTTCATTTTTTGCTACAAGTTTGAGTGAGGGAAGGGGCCAAAGTCCGCCAAAGACTAATTTTGACGATTGAGAATTGAAGTTAAAAAAATTAAAAAAGTATGACTTTCTCATTTATACACAAATTAAAAAATGTCAACAGTTTAAATTGACCATGACCATACTCTTGTAAAATATTGTATAGATCTGCTTAAAGCGAACTAAATTTATATTGATAATTTACTACAATTAATTTTAATTTACAAAGGTGGAAGCATTAGCAGTAGAAAAATATTATAAATGTAACTGTACATTATAATGTACAGTTTAATCCATTAAATAAAAAACTGAATTAAATTGTAAAGGCCACAATTGCACAAGGAATAAAATTATAAATTATAAATACAAAAATATCAAACTAATCTACAGTAAACTCTATGACTCTTGTCTGAAAGACAATTAATTAAGTTAATTAAATTAACTATAAAAGGGTTGGTTCACAGGTAGACTCTACATTGAACATGATTGACCAGAAGTCTGGAAGATTTTAAAGCCTTAAAATTACAATTAAATGTAATTTTAGAGAGTAAATTTTACTCTTTGTGAGTCACAAGAGCAATACAACATACAATTGACACAATTGGTTTTAAATATTAAAAAATGCTAAAATCATACTTGACAATATTATAAATTATCATCTTTCAAAAATAATTGAAAAAAATATTATTAATGATAAGGGCCTTCTCATTATTAATCATTAAATTATTGACGAGTTTTAAGGACAGGGTAGTCAAAATGTCCGTCAAGAAAGCACATGTTCATTAGAGAACAAAAAGTAAGGGAAAAACAGCCTCCACTATATACGGATTCTGAGGCTCAATTTTATAGATAGAGCCTTGAAATTTTAAAAAGTTGAAGGTCACGAGGTCACGCTCAGAAATATCTATCCTATTGGCGCCAAGTTTGAATTTTGCTTCACAAAATAATCATTTTAAAAATGTACAATGACTATCATTGTATACGGATTCTGAGGGACAGTTCTAATGATAAAGCCGTAATCTTTCGGGAGCTTAGGGGTCATTAGGTCACTAATAGAATTATCTATGCTAATGGCGCCAACTTTTAAATTTTCTTTGAGAAATAATTATTTTAAAAACACAGTTTATTTCAAAGTATGCCAAGACAATTTCAAAGGTTTTTCTAAATATTTCAAACGCCGGAAGGGATTTAGCTCCCATGTCTCCATGATATCCGGTTTTTCTTGTTCTGTGTAACATGAATCTGCTTCGATCTGTTTTAATCTCCCGTCCAGATCAGCTAAAGTCTTTAAAAATGAGAGCATTATTTCGATTTAGATCTTGTACGTAAAAATTGGCAGTTTATCTTTCCCAACTCACACTGCGTGTGGAGAAATAATTAATTCTTAATCTTTATTTATAATTTTGATAAAATGATGAACGCATCGCTTTATCATATGAGCGAAAAATCTTTTCTAAGACGTCCCGACGGGCTCAGTCTTGCTCATTTCTCTTTTCAATTTTCAGACCTCAAATTGTGTCATTTTCCAACCAACATTTAAGCTAAAAAACTTTTGAAATTAATTTACTTACCTCTGCGGACTCAATTCTGGAGGGGGGGATGATTCTTCCATCTCTTTATCACTCTATCTTTAATCTTAATTGAAATTAAACTCGGAGCACGTTAAGACCATGAGTCGCCTCGTCTGCATGAAGATGAATACTGAGGACATGATATAGGGGGCGGCAGCGCGCTGAGAGTTAAAAAAGTTTTATTTTTTTGAGAAAATAAAATGACTTTAAATATCATGGGTCGTCAGCTGTATGTAGCTGACTAGTACAGTTAGTAAATTTCGTTGTAAGAAGGACGAAATTATAGCGAAATACTAATTTGAACTAAATGAAAAGTTGTGTAGAAGCCAAATGGACAGAGATTGAAGAACCAAATTCTTTGTTTAAGTCTAAATTGTGTCTTAGTTTGTATGTAAAAGTCATCTACATTCAATTTATCCATGACTTAATTATTTTCTAAATTCTTAATTGTAATTAATTAAATTATGTTTAATTATAATCTAATTTTTGTCATAATACTACTCAAGGCCATGACCATACACTCTATGCACTATCCAGCCTTTGAGACTGAATTTTTTATAACAATAAATTTGAAACAAAATTCAATTAGTTGCCTTAACATTTGTAAATAAAATTGTAATTTAATTACAATTAAATCGAAATTATGCCTCAATTAAATACAAATTAAATATTCCTCATGTCAATTTAAGAAAAAAACTCCAGTTTTAATTAAACTCGATAATTTATCATTAAAATAAATGCAAATTTATATTAAAAGTTGAGACTAAAATTTTTCCTTTATTGAGGAGTCCGTTATAGTCAAGTTTTACTGTATTTTTTCATGAGTAAATAAATTTTAATAAATTGCGACGCACATGGAGCCCAAGTCGTTTAATTTTATCATTTTTTTTGAAAACAAGATTACATTTAACTATAATAATAGTACCGACTATATTTGACTCTATTTAAATTCTTATCATTTTATCTATCCTCGTCTGCATGAGGTCAAATTTTGTGGAATGCGTAAATTCTAAGCCAAGTCCATTGCGTAAATAATTTTAACTGTACATTTGATTATTTAAATATTCTTTTAATTTTCTTTACAATTTAAGACAACTTATTTTTTAAATTTAATTTTGTCAAAGATTTTTTTTTCTTTAATGGAGCACGCAAATTCATTAGTTCCTTTTGCTTATCTTCAAATTCTTGGGCCTGCTTTGACAAAGGTAAAAATATTAATTGCAATTTATTATTTTGCAACTATTATGTGCAAAAATTCCTCTGTTGAATTTTTTTTTCCATCTTCAGATTGACAAATCAAACCCAGTGGCTCATTCAATTCAAAGTAAACTCAAAGAACTTGAAAAAAATTCACCGGGACTTTCTCTAGATTTAATTGTCGCCATTTTAAATAAATCTCAATTAAACTGTAATATTCATCAATCCATTTTAAGGACCAACAGTACAAGCGAATTGGATGGCGGTAACTTTAAAAAACATTAAAATATGATCCAACAAAATAAATACAAAATAGCACGTAATTTTTTAAAATGATTTTAAATCCAATTAAATATTTTAGAACCTTTAAAAATGGTGGCACGTGGTGGGGAATCCATCAAGCAATTAGTGAGACAATTGACCACCCTCAAAAAAATTCTTGGTCGATTTCCCGACCAAATTAATGGCGATCGAACCACTTTTTTGATGACTATCAAGTACTTTAAACAATTAATTAAATTTTAAAATCTTAATTGCACGATTATGATAAATATTTTATTTTAAAGAGAAACGGCGGGAACAATCAAAGGAATTTTGGACACGATCATTGAAGTCTCCATCATGTTGCCAAATCCAAGTACAAAAAGTTTACTAGACTTGCAAAAAATGGATTTTGTTAAATTTTCAAAAAGATTTTCTATGACTTTGCAAAATTATTTTCGTGATGGGATGTAAGTTTGTAAAATAATTAATTAAAAATTAATTTTAATAATTAAAAAAATGTATTAATTTTTTTTACAGAGAAATGCAAGTGTACGTGAGTGCTCTCTCCATTGTGAATCAAGCCAACGTGATCATTCTCACTTTGAGACAACTTTAACCTTTAATTAAAAATAATACAAAATAAATTTATTACATTTAATTTAACTTGATTTAACTATTTAATGCCAGTCCTATTTTTATTGACAATAAAAAATAATCCACTTTAACAAATTATTGTTTTATTCCCATTAAAAATAATTTAATAACGTCAAAATTTTTCAAAGTCGTCACATCCTACTTGACTCGTCATTAGTAACTCTCTTCATTTTTTAAAATTTCGCGCCACAAGTAAGGTTAAATCAAAATTTCTCATTGCATCCCATTGCATTGAATTGCCGCCATTTAATTTTGTGAACCCACACCCCCTGCAGTCGCCAGTGTAAATTTTTATTTCAAGTGAAAATAGTTAGTTCAAATTGCCGCCAAAAATAAAAATTCAAAAAAGGGAGCCGTCACTCTCGCTCCATTTTAATTTTTTTTTCGTTTAAAATGGCGGCCAAGATTATTTCTCCAATATAAATTATGTAAAGTAAAATGTTTAGCAGATAATTCAAAATGTATTTAATTCAGAAATGGGTCCCCTCCACTTGAACCTCCTGCTCTTCGTCATCCTAGGGGTCATATTGATAGAAGGGAAGGGTCACAAAAAGGTCAAGATGGTGGGAGACCTATACATTGCAGATGGGGAGCCTTGTAAATCAAGTAAAAATCACAAGGGGGTCAAGAGATGCATGTCCGACAATTGTAACCCGAAAACCCACCTTTGTGACTGTCGAAAAGATAACGGAAGCTGGAAATTTACTTGGTGTCCCAAATCCAAGAAATGTCGACTCAGAGTGGGCAGCAGTTGCTCGAATGGGTCAAATTCAGAGCCCTATATATGCGTAGATGGCACCACTTGCAATCAAACTAGAAAAGGGGCCAGAGCATTTTTTAAGATGTTAACTAGGTACAATTGAGTTGTACGTAGCCCTTTTTCATTGTACCTAGCCCTCAGAACCTGTACCTAGTCAAA
>JAQIVZ010002480.1:0-20597 GCA_034700945.1 Arrhopalites spinosus
GGTCTCTAATAGTACGCGGGGTCGAGGGTACGTTTGTGGAATAGTGCGCGGGTGTACTATTGGGTCATATACGGTAGTAATTTCTTGGAAAATTGTTCAAAGTAAAAACTAAAATTATGAAAAACCTTGTCAAGTACAAATTTATCCATTATCGATAATTTAAACTGGAATTTTTTAATTATTGTAAAGTTTAGCCATTGAAATATTGTTAAAATTTTGTAACTGGCATTTAGAAAGTGTTTTGCTTAGTATTGAAAGTATCCAGAGTTTATTTATACAGCAATTGCATAATATGTACGTACGTATGTATAAAGAATAAAGATTGAAGGAAAGTAGAAAGTAGAAAAGGAAAGTTGAGCCCTGAAAATTCAATAATTTCAGGACACTCATTATATTTTATGTTGATGGGGGAGGGAGGGGGTTTGAATGAAAATATTTTCCTCTCAACTTTGTTGGTTTCATGATTATTATTTAAGCTTCAAAATGACAAAAACTTTCTCCGTCTCCTTTTTTTCTACATTTGTACACATATTTGATTCCAAAACTATAATAAAAAAATCGATTTTCTCTCATTATGTCTGTATAGTATCATTTAACACAAAGTAAAGTTAGATTAGTAGATATTATATAAACACAATATTTATCATTTCTCCAACTACTATAGAATTATACTATGGTTTTATATTTTGTTGATAAAATTTTGCAAGTTGGAAGAGAAGAGAGAGAGAGAAAGGGACAATATTTTTTAGTTGAAAATGCACAAAAAAAGGAGGGTATACGGGGATTTATGAGAATGACCCATGAGATGATATGAGAGATGGATAGAGATGATTTAGAAGAGAGAAAGAGCAAGTGTCCGCATGATTCCCCGAGTATTTAATGAGAATAATTTAGCTGTCTATAGGTTATCAAGTTGTGGATAGAGAGGGAGAGAGGAGAAGGGGGGGGGGAGATGGAATGTAATTACAATTGGGTGTTTTCCCTTTTCACCAAAATGTGAATGCCCTCTCAAAAAGGTATATAACTGAGTGAGTTGAGTAGGAGCATCAAAGAACTCTTTTACCACCACAGAGCTTATGCACTTGTAATGTAATTTCCTTCATCCAGTCTCTTCTTTATATCTACTCTAGACATGACTTTCTCTATAAGTATATTGGCCTTTTTTAGTTCCCCTCTTTCTCTTTTTCGCTTTCACTCTGTGCTACAGATATATACCATATTAACAACCCGGAATGGACGCATACTCTTACGGTCTCGACGACAAAGTCGTGCTGAATGACAAGGAAGGACAGGAGAGTTGATGTAATTCATATCAGGTGTCAGACTCACTTACTCTAACCATCATACAAAGAACAAATTTTGAGCTTATTCAATTAGTTTTCTCCCTCTCTCTCTCTCTCTCTCGGCATGGATTCCAAATTCCAACTAGCAAATTATTTTATGCTTCCTCGTATAAGTCAAAAAACGGGGGGGGGGGCTGATGGAGAATTTTCAAAAGAGTTAAAAGACACTTTTTCCAGCTTTTTCAAGACCCAAATTGAATCATTTTATACACTAAATAGCTATCAGTTATTTTACTATTTATTTTAAAAAAAATTCTGTTCAAAAATTAAGAGCTTCGAAAACTAATTTACTTAATATATATTTTAATAATTGTACTTAAAATATTTTGTTTATTTTTTTATTTAATTTTTAATTGGCTGATCACCTAAAGAGAAATTTTGTCCTTATCTTTTTTTGGGGAGTCTACTTATTTTTTTGAGTTAGTTAATTTCATTGAAATGATATTTTGAAAATAGTTAAATTTAATGTAGGAAAAATTGATGTATATTTAATTGTGATGATGATGTCATCACAATTTTCTACGAATTTGTAAGAGGAGATTAGGAATGTTTATTTATTTACATAAATAATAATATTGTGTGTATGTGTACAACTATACACAATTTCACGCAAAATGTTTCTAATGGCCACCCACACATGCCCCTGCTGTCTTGTTTTCTCTCTCTGCGTCTATCCAGGGAGCCATGATATGATGACGACTTCCGGCTCTTAGTTTATTCAGCACTCTCATTATGCTAATCAATATTATTTTTGGTGGAACATGTCCACATATGAAAATGGATACAAGTCATGGAATCATTCATGGTATAACTTTGTCTACTGACATGAGAGAGAGAGAGAGAGTAAAAAAGGAGAGTTAAATGTCAAAGACATTGCTAATTTTACATGCTCTTCCCACGAGTCAAATAAATATGAAAATATTTTCTCTCCATCCCACACTTCTCCCTACACTGCACAGAACAGACTTTCACTCAAAATGACTCATTATCAACATGTGTGTGAGCTACATATTTGTTCATTTCAATAACCAATATTTTTTTCTCTGAGCAAGTATTATGCATCACCAAAAAAATAATATTGAAGCACGCAGTTTCCCCAAAAAAATGATTATTTTTTTTAGCAAAAAAAATCTTCCACTATTTACACTCCACTTATATGGATGGATGGAAATTTTCGATTAATTCCAACCACCCCCTTACTTTTTTTTGCCTACATTTTTTATATGTAAAGGACAAAAAAAAGTCCTCTTGACTTTTGAGAATAAAGTAATAAGAGCGGGAGAAAAAAAAATATTGGAAAATACACAAAATGAAATGGAAGCCCTTTTTTTGAAGCTTTGTACTCGTCAGCCTCATTTTGAAAGACAAGTCTGAAGAGTTACATAAAGTAAAAAAAAATGTGAGGAATATATATTGAGAACAAGTCTGGGGTTTCCATGGGACTCTCTATAAGTAAAATGTGAGAGTGGAGAAAGTAAAGGAAGAGAGAAAATGTTAAGTAGAGTGAAGGTTGAGAAAGTCAAAGTCAGCCACGCGTTCATCTTCTTCCTCATATAGTTTAAGTCTACATGAATAATCAGCCCTCTTGCTCAGAATGACGTTCCTTGTCAAACTTTCTCATAAGACCTCTGACTCTGATCGTTAGCTTGATAAGTACTGCTGAGTACATAGACACAAGTACCAAAGGAAATTATAACCCTCCCCCCTATCTTTATACTCTTCATTTATCCTTTCATGTCCTTTCTTTTATAAAGAGAAAGAAGATGCCATGTAACTTGTCCCTCATATGTACGTCTTGGTAGTAGCCCCGTTTCACCAACTTTCTCTTTTTCTTTATATATCATAGGTTGCCTACAGGATCGACTCACGTCTGTGATATGTATAGACAGTCTCTCATCTTTCTGTCTACTCCCTACGTTTTTGCCATCTTTTATCGTTACTGTATGCAGGATTTGGTTGGGGGATGCATATGAAGCATTTCTCTGGTTGTGGTTTATCAACCACTAAAAATCCCTCAGACATTTTCTAACTTGCTTCTTAACTCTTAAGTCACGATCAAGAGGATTTCCTGTACACAGCCACACACACTTGACTCCTTATGCCGTTGCTTTCTCCTTATAACATTTTGTGTATATTAAATCTCCCTATATGCATATGGCATATTCTACTTCTATTGAGTGAACGTAAGGAAATAATGAATTGCATGAATATCCTCATAGCCACTTTCTCTTTACTGCTAGGCCTACTTAACAGGTATATTCTCTCCTAATATAGTCAAGGTATCTATAAGTCATTCTAAAACGGTGCGAGGTCGCAATCATAATCCTGTCCACAATCTAAACGAGACTAGTCGACCCCCTCCCCCTCTCCTTCTATTCGGTATAGTCAAACTGTAAAAACCTATCGTTTCATCATGGATCAGCAAACAATTCCAACTTTCTATTCGTCATTCCATCTCTCTCTATTCTCTTTTTCTTATATTACTTTTTCCTTTTTCTCTTCTTTACATTTCCCTTTTCTTCGCCTTGCTTAATCTAATAAGTACAAAATTACCCGTCTTTCTCCTCTCTCTGTCTATCTTCCTTCACTTCAATTCCATGGCGTGTTCTGTTGGATAAATATAGAATTTTTTTGCCAATTCTCCCCTCGCCTCAAAAAGGTCACGCTTAGGAATTAAAGAAAAATAATAGCCCAAATTCTTTTCTCTTTTTTATGTTTCAGAACAGGATGGTTTGTACAATGTACAGTTTTCACAAAATAAAAGAAAGTGAAAGGCTTTTTACTATTTAATTGACAAAATGGAAAACTCAATCACTTTTATATAAAGTTAGAGTTAACAATAAAAATAATTAATATAAAATAAAACATTTTGTGACAATGTTTTTTTTATTTGAGTCCCCAATTAATGACATGGAGGGGGGTAAGGGGTAGGGGGGTGTTGGGTGAAGAAAAGGGAATAAAAAAGAATTATGTCAAGTAGAAAAGAAAAGGAAATGACTTGTCGACTAGAAACTGTCATAAAGCTCAACTTAACTTGTTTCATCAGTGTGAGAGCTAGTAGGGAGAAAGTGTGGTGTGACTTTTTTTATATATGGAATAGAGCATATTAAAGACACAAGGAGAAAGTCGTAAAAGTTGGGAGTAAACGAAAAGAAAATAGCAGAGTCCCCTTTCTCCATGCACTACTACTGTACATGTACTGTATATGTACAAGTTCATTTTTTCCATTCTACCTCCTTGTTCTATTATTCCCTTTCTCAAGTGAAAGTCACCATAAGGGAAACTCTAGGAGAATTCGAATCAGGAAATTAAAGGGGGGAATTTCACAGAGTAGTACAGACTTTCTCTCTTCTATAACAACTATACTTGATTCACATGGATAAAACTACAAGGAGGGCTATGTGAAAATAGATAAAAAGAAGAACATGAATTCATGGTCATTTAGCTCTATTTTAGACCCTTCACTTTCTCCCTCATGAGAAAAGGCAAGACAAAAAAAAGAGATTGGCTTATATACACTCAAACCCGTAATAACAATGACAATCCAAGTGGTCAATTGGTCATTGCATGGCCTAATAAAATAGTTGGATGGAGTCGAGTCGAGTGTCGATTTTAGCAGGTACTTGAGGGATAAAATGTGATGTGGTTTTCAGCTCAAAATCCATTCCATTGTATTGCCCCAAAAAAAGTATTTTTTTTGGGCTAAAAAGGCTTAATACAATATACAGACCTTAGATTGTGAGTGCTCAGTACTCACTTGATGGGATATGGCTGATTCAAGTGATTTTGTAATACCAATTGTGAACCTTGGAGCCCCCATAGTGGAGAGGACTAAAGCCATAATGATAAATAGAGAAGCAATAATAATAATACAATGGGGGGATTTTGATATACTTGATAATTTTCTTCCATGTTTATATTACATTTCTCTCTCTCTAGTAAAATATATATAACTTTCTCTTTGAAAGTTTATAACTTGTAGCCCTTCAGGAATCATCTACACGTGTGCTTTAGTTAAATAAAAAACTTTTGAACTTTTTCTCATGGATAAACTAATCAATAATAGAATGATAAAGATAGTCCAGGTGAAATATCATGAGAGTTGCCTTGGTTTGGAATTGAAATAAAATTAAATAAAAGTTGATCAACTCTAATGTGATTGCATCTCCCGTCTCCAATTTCCCATCTCCCACTTTGTCTCTCTACCCACCCAACCCCAACAAGAGACAATCTACGCTCGTGTCTTTGTGGAGTAGACTAATAATGTTAATGTTAAATATGAAGATTCGAGGAATTTACGAGTTACGAGTAATATTCAGTATTTGTTTCATACAATTTTGAAACCCTTTCCATAATTTTTTATGAAAAATTCACCCCAGCATGAAAATTGTATTTACTGTACTTATATATTTGTATTCATCTCAACCATCCGTCCATCTGCCACTGCTATTTTATATGTAAATCCTTGGACTACTTAAATGTAAATACACACCTTTCCTTTATCTCTCTCTCTCTCTCTTTGCTCCAAGGGGCAATAATATTTTTGGTCATGGAAAATAATTGTAGATATTAGAGAGAGATATATACAAAATTTGTAGATATGAAAAGATATTCTACATATAAAATTACACGTTATTTTCTCTCTCTCTCTCTTCAAGTCATTGTCACTTGATCAGCTATGGGTGGCCAGGAGGAGGACAATATCAGATTAAATCGTATCATCTGGAAATTTTGGCCAAGAGAGGAAAAGATTAGTGAGAGACGGTCTTTATGGTTTTGAGCCAATTTTATCTCTTGATTAGTTTATAGGGACTATTCCACTTTTAAATGTACCCTTCTCCTTAAGCTCCTTTTTCTGCTTATATCTCTCTCTATCTGTTGGGTCTAGTCATCCTCTTCTTCTTTTACTGTCTCTGTCTCAAAAACCTCATGCTCTCTCTCTCTCTCTCTCTGGTTCTCATGGATTCGTTTAATAATTTAATTTTATATGATTATCACTGGCTACATTTTCGTATACTGAACGGCAGTCGTTGTACATAATAAGGTACATTTTGTAGGAGAGAGAGAGAGACTTAAATTTTACCATCTTTTTACCACACACTATGTATCCCATAAACTTTTTAATGTGGGCTATAATACACTTGCTAATTATGCCATTTAAAATGAATTTGAATTGGTCAAATTTTAATATGTAGGCAAACTCTCTCTCTCTCTCTCTCTCTCTCTGTGAATAAATAGTCACAGTAGTCACAGAGGACTTTCTCCATGATATAGTCAAACTTCCGGGCCGGATTTTACAAATTAAACATTGGGGCAAAGTCAATGAGAAATTATGGCAGATTACGAGGAATTTCCCATATTTTTTTACTACAAATAACACGCATAACGGAATATTGAGGATTTTATTTGTAAATTAAATCTAATATGCTTTAGTAGGAATTAAATAAAGAGGAACAAGGAACTAGAGACGATGATATAAAATTTTAATAATTAATGTAAGGATCAAACTATAAAAAAAAATTTAAGAAAAAAAGTTTTTAGTCATCAACTAATTTCTTCCACTGCATTGAAAGACAAACTGACGGACCGTAAAATTAATAAAGTTTTCTCAATTTTCTGTTGGAGCAGGTGATAAAAAATTTGATAGAAATTGTATTAAAATGAGAAATGAATTTTAATTATTCTTTCTCTCTCTCTCATTTGACAAAATAAATGTTAAATATTCCCAAAACTCCCCTACAAATATAATTTGACTATATTTGAACTATTTATAATAATCACCACAAACCCAGAGGAAACCCCAAGGTGCTGTAACCAGTTTTGAGTAATTTAATTTAATTTTATGTTGATTGATCTCTTAAATTAAATGATCTAATTTAAAAACTACTCTGTTCAATCAATTAGTAATACAGTACAGATACATAGAATTGAGAAGAGAGCTAAAAATATTAAATTATTTAAAGCCAAACCAAAAAATAAAAATAAAACTAAATTTATACCTTCAAAGTTAGACGCCAAGAGGGACTCTTTTGTCTCACAATAGAACAAGACAAATCATTTACGACACAATAAAATCAACACCAGAAAAACACTTTCACAAATTAATTCAATCCCCTCCCCTGCCCATAGACAGGTTAAGGTTTTTGGTAAAAAAACTGTCACGATATTTCCATTTTGTATTTAAATTGACACACAAAAAAAATAATTTAATGGAGTAGAATAAAAATGATTAAATTTACAGCTAATCTGGAGCACCATGAATAGATGCAACAAGACGTAATGGTTTCACTGATAAAATCATGACGAAATTTAATATATTTGAACATTATGTATTTGTAAAGTTGTATTTTTTATACAAAATTGAAAATCACTCAAAAATCTCATGTTGTAATTTTTTTTTTTTGAAACAAGGCACAAAAAAATAATTGTGACAATTTAATGAAAAAAATGTATTGAATATATGTAGATAATACACAAGAAAAAAAAACAAAATTCGAGAGATAAAAATCCTGCAATGATCACCACAAGAAAAAAATGGTAGGAATGAAATGAAATGTAATAAAGAATTTGGAAGATCTTTTTTTTGTGGTGGTGGTGGTGGTTGGTTTACGGAATGACGTGACGTCCCTTGAAAATACCAATGAGGCCAAAAGATAGTTGATACTGCCAGGCTTTTCCTTTACAGTCCCCAATCGTTAAAGGGAAAAAGAAGAAAGTAAAGAAGAGAAAGTAGTGGGGCGCATGAAGCACCACAAAAGAATTTTTTGGGGAAAGAAAATAAAAAAAAGATTCTTCTTTACTTTTGCCAAACACTTGGTTTTGGCTTGAGGGGGAGTTAGTGAGAAAAAAAAAGAATTGTGGAGTTTGTTCAAGCTTTGCTTTCTCCTTTCCACAAAACCAGACGAGACTAGTTTAGTTAAGACGGGAGGGTCTCTCTCTCAGACTCTGTTTCAATGAAGAGAAAGCAAGTCCAAGGATGACCGTCGTTGACTGTCAACAAACGCACTGCCAAGTATTAAAAAAGGGAAAAAAGTAAAAAATAAAGGTTACACCCATTAAGAGCTAACCAACCACCCAAATGATAAATAGGAGAAGAGCTCTGTATTGTAAATACTTGATGGTACGTATGAAAACGTGGGAGAATGACTAATATAATTTTGTACACACAGAGGCTGTCCCTAGGATGATACCGGGTAGTAGTCCCTCTCTCTCTCTTTTTTAACTATCCGTATAGTCTTTAATGTTTAACTGTGTGGATATAGGAGGAGAGTCTATACATAATATTTGTGTTTCTGCTTTTGTTAATCTTGTTCTCTCATGTCTCTTTCATGTTAGAGCACTAGAGCATTACATGGGGTTTGTGTAGACTGTAGACTGTGTAGACACATGGGCAATGGAGTGTCCCGGATTATGCCAAAGGGCGGCTAACTTACACACTCACGCCACACTCACAAATTAATTATCAATACTTATAACATGCCCAAATGAGCTTAGTTTTCTCTATTCATTTATTAGAAGACCCTAATATTTCACATGTATAAATTAAATATCCATGAATAGTCGTTAACAAACGTTAGTTGCTGTATTCATTCTCAAAAAAAATCCTTTCACATTAAAATTTTTTTTTCCATTAAACTTATCTTATGCAAAAATTCACAACCTTTTTTTTAAATTAAGCGTCACTCTATGACTCTAGTAATAATTTTATATTTTAGTTGTGAATTAATCTGTAATTTAAAATTAGTATGTTTTTTTTGGAGAGAAAGGCATTCCTTGAATTATTATAAATTGTAAATATTAATTATAAATAAATTAGAGTCACAAGGACAAAAAAGTTGTGTTTGGTATTTACCCGTACCGATGAGCGGGACTGTCTGATGGGGAGCGAGAGGAGTCATGGGTTTTAGTGGTGGAGTCACTTTGACGATCTGGTGGAATGTCAGAGCGACTGGAGACGCTGGTATTTCTCGATGACTCCTCATGACCACTCGCTCTTCCCCCTTCGACATTCCTATGACCTCCTATCCCACTACCACCCTGTGAAATGCTATCATTTGGTGAGTCTGGATTCTCACTTGGTGATCCTTTCCCTTCAATCTCCTCCACCTGTTAACATTTAGATAAATACATTTCCATTAGTTTCATCCGCTTTTATTCATTTTTTATTTTTATCTTGCCACCATTTAACTTACATACCGATATGCCAATATGCAAATTGAGCATTTATAAATAATATGAAGTGACACGACACAATGAATAAAATAAAATCCCACTTTTTTTTATTGAGCTCCTTAAAATTTATAAGGTTTAAGTTTAAGCTGACGAGAGTTAAGGTTGCAAATATTTTTTTACTTGTAAAATTATCTGCATGGAAAATCCAAGGAAAAAATTGTTCAAGACAATGTAAACAATTTTTGCTACGCTCCTTGCACTTTCTCCTAGAGAAAGCTAATGTTAAATTGTTTTTTTTTGTTTTGCTCCTTAATTCAAAAACCCCTGCAAAAAAATAAAAGTACAAAAAACCTGATTGTGGTACCCACAATCCTCAAGTTTTTTTTTCACAACAAAGATTTTGAGAAAACTGTGGAAAATTATAAGACAAAAAAAACACACAGACAAGTGCAGTGTGCGTACATAGTTTTTTTTATTTTGCCGGATAAAACATAAAGCTTTCTCTTCTTAAATCAAGTCGTCTTCATGAAACAATCGAAGCTGAAACCCCCCGAAAAAAAGTTTTACAAGAGAATAGAGAAAAAATTCTATGTTTTTGTGCCAAAAAAGAGAATTTTCTGAATAAAAGGTACAGAGTACAGGACATGGAGGAAAGGTGTATATATATATTTTGTATAGTAAAATAGCACAGCTAGCATAAAGAAAGAAAGACAAGAAAAGGAGGAAGACGAGAGGGGGGGGGGAACAAAGTCAAGAAAATCTTGAGTCATTTCACAAAGGAACATTCCACTTTATGGTTGGGAGTCTATGAACTCACCAGAGTATATCTGTTGTATTTATACAGAAAAAAAGTCTTTGTTGTTATACACGATGAGACTGTATAAACTAGTGAGAATTGTAGTACAATATTGAGATTAGGGGGACAAGGATAGAGGATTTTATGATGAGGCAAGAAACCACAGGCAAGTTAATGAATCTTTCTTGTGTCTCCTTTTCGGGTAATTTGGGAGAGATAAGGTAGGACTTTGTACTACGGAGTGTACAAAGCCCATTATTTGATAATCACATCATGATGATAACAGAGACATGTGAGTCCTCTCTTGTCAGGTGGCAAGTGGCAAAGCAAAAATGAATTTTTAACCGGATCATCTAATCAGATTTTCATCACTCTCTCTCTCTCTCCATCTCTTGAATTATACTAAAGTCGTTTTGGTTTAGAAAAAGTTTTTTGTCAGGTCATTATTCTTGTCCATCAAAATGTCAACTGAGTCTCTTTTCTTTAGAATACATTTTTCAGGTAATTTGGACTCAGTTTTTGTATGGCATGTCCATAAAAAAATAGGACTGAAACCTGTCAATTGGATTTGCTTTTTCAAAAAATTAAAGAATTTTATTTTTTCATGTTTTGTAAAGAAAAAAAGGGAAAAAACTGACTAAATATTTTAATGTGAGTAGCAAGTACATTAAATAAATATTATAAACTAAATTATACAATTTAAAAACTACACGAGCATGCCCAACCTGAACCTTATTACAATTCTCTGCAAAAAATTGCACATTGAAGTGTACATTCATGTACAAAAGAAATGGCGAGGAAGGAAGAAACCATGAAGGAGAAAATAATTTTTTCCTTCTTTAAAAATTATAAGAGAAAAGACATGAGAAAGCACAAGTCATTTATTTTTCTACAATTTTCAAGAGGAGAGAAATCCATTGTCCAAAGCTATTAAGGATGAACTAACATCATTTCTAAGAGTCTATTAAAAGGTAAAAAAAGAAGAAGTAGCCTCGAGTGTAATGAGAATTTTTGAATTTTTGAGTGAGGCCATTGTGACCCCACATCTGAATTAAATGGAGCCACAAAGACATAACTCGAGTCAAGGATGGAGATAGACGGTACTTTCATGTTAATTCAAACAAGGAACAAAAAACATATTCTTTATGACCCACCCCTTCCTCTCCTCACAGACTCAGAGAGAGAGATAACGGAAATGGGCAGTTAAGCAAAAACTCTGTAAAAAATTATGGATCATTTATACGACATTAATTTTACTAAATAAAATTTTCATTTTTTTGATTAAACTCAATTCATATTTAAATATTTCAAAACCATCTTATAGTAGGTATTAGAGAATGTAGTAAAAATTTATTTTCAGGAAAAAAAAGAAAGACAGTCATTTTACATTGGCTCACCAAAATACTCAAATTTTATATACTTTTTTTTAGCCACTCACTAACTGACAAAGGACAGAGACGAAGAGGAAGAGAGGGGGGGGGGAGATGAATGGAATTTGAAAATGACACGAAAACGAAAACAAATTTAGAGATAAAAACTCGTTGAAAATAAAAAGGAAAGTCTTTTAAGCCCAACTCTCTATCATTCAGCGTACCACCAATTTTTTTTTTTTGCAATGGACTTTCTTTCTTATTTGTATTTAGAAAAGGAAAAAAGTTACCCCTCAAAAAAAACTGTTTACCTGTTCCAACTTTCAAACTTTCTCTCGTTTCGTTTCGTCAGAGTCATGACGAAAGAGAGAAACCTCATCCTTGGTAAAAAAAAAATTCAGAGTAAATAAGAATTGTAAATGGAAATGGGTAAAGTTCACACGAGGCTAGGCATACTCTTGTCAATCTCAATTTTAGGGATGGGTAAAGTTACTCGAAAAAAAGAGCTTATGATGAATCCCCTTTCCAATGCATCTTCCATTACAACGGCCATTTTCTTTGATTTGACATGAAAAAAAATAAAGTTAAAATAAATTTGAGACGCTGTTGAATCCAAAGACCCCTTTCTTTTTTTGAACGTCTCATATTCCAATTTAAATAGCATTCAAAATAATGTTCTGAAAAATGTAATGATTATTATATTTAAATATTAATATTCATAAAATGATTAATATCTCTAATGTCATGTCGTACAATGAACTCTCCCTTTCCCTCTTGAGAAAATGTTTCCTGAATAAAATTAATAGTCCTTCATGTCCAATAAATACATAGAGATTTTACGAGAGAGAGAGAGAGAGAAAGGAAACAAGACTTCAATCAAAAAATTGGGGGGACTCCAAGAAAATGGAGAAAATCCGAGATTTGGAATTTGTTGTATCTTTTTTGGGGGTAATGCCTTTAAGCACTAATTTGTATTCGTCATATAAAATGTTTCCTCCTAAATTACCATACAATTATGCCCACACTGTTGTCTATAGATCCATTTTCTCTCTCTCTCATACTGTGACCACAAAGTGGTTACCACATAAAGTTTAGTTTTTTGTGTCATGTGACAAGATAAACTCAATTCCATTTTACAATGTTTTTTAGCTAAACATTTGTAAAGTTTTTTTTTTCTAAATGGCTCTCTCTCTCTCTCTCTCTTGGTCTTCTGTATCTGTAGAGTGGCGACTAAGTGCATGTGTGTGATGAGTAATGTGGCAGTTTATGCAGATTTAACCTTTCTGCCAGAACCAGAAGCACGAGTGCATACAAGTACGACAATAAATTTTAAAATGCAGTAATTTCCATCCAGCAATAAAGTCTAAAGGGTCGTTTTTCCAAGTCATAAATTTTCTCTTTACAAAAAAAAAATATATAATTCCCCTCACAGTTAGAAATTATAATCAATATAAACTAATAGCTTAATCTACATTAAATTTTTGTTAATCATTTTGTCATAAATTTATTTTCAAGTATCATTTATTTTTTTTGATGTAAAAAAATAAAATTATTCATTCAAATTCTCTAGGACCTACACATAAAATAGACGGAAAATATTTCAAGATTTTTTTTGGGCTCTGCTGAATATCAATAAAACAAGCTTTTTTTGTAGCCTTGTGTGTGTGTGTGTGGTTTTGTCATGGAGAAACCTAAGGAATGAGAATAAGGATTCAAGATTTAGTTATTACTCAAAAGAATAAATTCTAAGAGAAAGCTGGCAAATTCAATAAAATTCTTTGTGCTCATTCACAAAGTAAGGAAAGGGGTAGGTGTGGGAACACGTGGGCGATTTGGAGCGTCTGTGCCAATACAAAAAATTAGTTGCCTGTAGTGGTTACAAAAAGTAGAAAGTGTAAAGACAGTCAAAGTCCATAAAGAAACTTTCTCTTTCCCTCTTCCTTCCGGAACCATCCATTGTTATATCAGTACATCTTCTATAGTCTTAACTTGGGGCCGGAACTACATAGCCGCAACATAGTCTTCATCAGAAGACAAAAAAAATTCCCTTTTAGAATTTTTCTTTTTGTTTTGAAAAATCTACTCGTATGCTGAGCTCAGCTGTGAATGTATAAAAATAAAGCCGAGTCTTTGTCACAACATTTTCCAATCCTTACAAGTATTTTTTGTAAAAGAAAATTTGTCAAAAAAAGAGAAAGTGAGAGAGAGAGAGAGAGAGAGCCATTGAGAATATTAGATGTAAAAGGGTATGTAATGTGCAAGGGTAGGTAAATTGGGCATTTTGTCATAGATAGGAATTTATCTTTTTCTCCTGATGTGGCAAAGACGGATATGAAATTAGAACCCATGGGAATTTCCCACTCTAAATTTTCAACTGCTTTCTCTCCCTCTCTACCTCTACATGATTGTACACGGTAAACAGTGTAAAAAAAGATAAAAGAGAAAATTACTACATTTTATAGTCCCCATACAAAGTTAAAGCTATTACCTCACATATCTTCATTTAGGTGTTTGACCGTAGGGAATTCAAATTCAAAGTCTATTTTAACTCAATTTCATCATCTACAAATTATTCTTCCATCCTTATGTGAACATGAATATTTTAACCAACTTTATAAATGGAATGACCAATGTTTAATTATTATGATGATTCATTATAATACTTGACTAAAATTTTCCCAAATTTTGTCTTTGATCAAGGTCAACATTTATTGATTATAAAATTAATTTTGAATTTTTAGAAAAAGTAAAAAATACAAATACAAATATTATAAATATAGCCCCCCTATAGAATTTAACTCGTTTTATTAAAACATATACGGTACATTATTTAGGTCTGTATCTGTATCCCTTTCTTTTGCACCCCATGTAGGAAGTTTTATGCTCATTCGAGCATAAAAAAGATGTTGATAAAATAAAGAATAAAGAGATAAAAAAGAATTTTAAATCCAAATAAAGTCAATTTATCACCTAAGCTTTTTTATTAAATTTATGTACTTAATTCGTTCAAGGAGCTAAACATAATTGGCTTGTAAAATTTGTCATGTATCTCAATTTATTTTCTTTTCAAAATTTTCATTGATTTCAATTCATCTTTAAATAAAATTGAAAAATCTGTCTCTAAATCTGTGTCATGGATTAGCTTTTGTCTTCTTTTGTATTTGGCAAAGACAAAAAAATTTTTTTTTGATGTCTAAAGATATTCAAAGATGGAAGTTTTGAGTTGTAGGAATAGAATTTGACGTGTATAGTGGGTGTACGTACAGAAAACTAATTTATAGATCACACACACACAATACCCTCAAGTTTCCAGTAACATGCTTAATTCTCTTGAGACTTCCACTTAACGTTCAAAAACCCACCACTTGTACTACAATTCAAACGGAAGATAAGAGAAGGGAGGAGAAGCTCAAACATTGAATTCTATCGACCAATAATGATTTTATGTCCAACTTTAATTTTCTCTTTTTCTTCACTTTCTCTTCACTTTCCCGATTCCAAACTAAGAGCTAGTCACATAATTAGACATTTTCAATTGAACTCTTGACCCCTCCTTCTTCTTTCACCATGGTTAAATTTTAGCACATACAATGTATCTTAAAATTAAATCTTGAAAAATCTTGCCTCATGTAGGCCAGACATGAAAATGGATTTTTTCTCTTTCTTGGCTGATATTACAAATGGAGGATTTAATTCATTGATTTTTGTATTAAAAATCCATGAAAGTTCTACAAATACTAATAAATGATGGACGTGTTCTATAAAGTTAAGGCGAGGATCATTTTATTTTTAAAAATAATATTTTTCAACATGGTCAGCTCTTTTATGTACTACAGATACCGGGAGAAAAAGAGGGATCAATAGAAGAGAGAGAGAGGCTACATCATAGTTAGACGGAGAAAGGGGTTAAGGACTTTCACCTATCTTTTTTCCATAGACATTGTACAAGGCTCCTTTACAGGGAAAGTAGGGGAAAATAAAGAATAGAGAGAGCCTTCAATCTGACGTTTATTGAGGAAAGAATGACACTAAGTGCAAGGAAATCACAAGATCTGCCGTGATTTCCTACTCACTCTTCTTATATCACCATTTTCATGTGGATAAGTGGCTTTGATTGGACCCCCATGTAGTGGCACCACATGCACACCAAAAAAAATCTTTTCAAAATTCAACTTTTTTTTTTATTATTCCAAAGCCTTTTTTTAAAGTAAGGAAAAATACAAACAAAAAGGTTTTTCTATTCTTATCACTTTCTCCATCTTCATCTTGATAGACTTTAGTATAACCAAACAATTTTATTTTTATCTGTCTATAAGCTACAATTGAAATTTAATATTTTTAAATTTTTTACGAAATAAGTAACTTGTGACATTTCTATTTTTAAAAAATAACCTAAATTTTTTTTATTTATTTGGCATTATTCTTTTAAAGATGGATTATGAAATTGTGATAATCCACAGAGAGAGATTACAAAAGAGGATTGAGTTTTATAAAAACTTTCTCCTCTATTTTATCCCTAAATAAGAGAAAGTATTTTATCCGTGTATTTTTACTTACAGGGATAATGTTACAAGTGGTCAGATGCTTTTGACCCCATTTGGGCCCTACTTGGGGTAAAAAATTTGGCAAATTCGATGGTGTAGGTCACTCGTTCCAATGCCGCCCACAATTGACCCCAGAGGTCACGAGTGACAATATAATGCAATAAAATGGATAACAATGAGCTGTGAGAGTTTTACAGTAAAAGTGCTCATTTTAGGGTAAAAAATATGAATCTGACTACTTGTAACATTATCCTTGCTAGAGAAAATTTTACGGGTATATAGTCTCGTGAATTGAATTGACAGCTAGCTTTTTGTGACAAAACTAAAACAACTGGCCAAAACTAATAAAATAGGAACCCAAAGTCTTTTTCCTATTGCGTGCATTTACTCATGTAACTAAGTGCAATTTTGTATCGTAGATACTGACAAGATTACAAAACATTTTTTTGTCTTTGTTAAAAGACACAACTTGAACTATACACAACAAAGAAAGCGGGAGGGAAAGTTATAGGAGTGTTCAAGACTTGGTTTGGGGATATCATATATATAAAATGTTTCCTTGTCACAAGACGCTCTAATCTAAGTCATACTACTGTCATTCATGCGACTCTGACATGACAGTCTTTTTTAGTTGAAAAGATGCAGTTTGGGTCTGAAAAAAATACGTATTATTTACATACACGGAAACTCAATCCTATTTTGTTATCTCAAAGAGAAAAAGAAATTTTATTTTATTTTTCAAAAAAATATCTTCAATATTGGTCTTCATATTCAATATTTATTATTTTGGTTTGAAAAAAACCTCAAATTTTTTCGACACACAAACACAAAAATATGGAGTAAATTGGTACCCTTGTAAATGACAGAAAAAGAATTTTTCAAAAAAAAATATATAAAATCTGGAGACTCGTTAGAACGCTATCTCCAGAAATCTGGAGATAGCGTTCGGCAGAATCGTGCCGAATCTTGGGCAGAAGTCTCTGCAGAGACTGCCCAACTGCTTGCCGTAAGACGCTTGGTCAAAACGGCATGACGAGTTGCCCTGCAGGGTGCTTCGGCAGCCAAAGTCGTTCCAGTCTGCTAGCATGCTTGTGCCGAATGGCTCGGCAGGAACATGCTTGTGCAGAAAGGACTCGGCAGAAGCATAACATAAAGCTCTGTGACAATCGTTGGCTCTCAACAAGTAGCCAGCGTGGTCGAGTGGGGTAATGCATCTGAGTCAAAGATAAGGGTGTTGTGAGGGCATGGGTTCGAGGCTCAAGGCGAGCGTTAACATTTTGAGTATATTTATTTGGCTGCCGAATTACTCTGCAGGAAAACTCCCACAGAGTCGTTCCTGCAGAAGCGTGTTTCATAAATCTGCAGAAACTCTGGCGAGTTGTGCCGGATCACGTCTGCAGAGTTCTGCAGGGACTCGCCACAAAATTTCCGTACGGGGAGGAGATAAAATTTTATACTGTATAAAAATGGAGGAGACACAAGAGGATGAATAAATCATTTTAAAACAACAATAAATGGGAATAACAAAAAGAAGGCGCAAGAGAGAGAGAGGTTATGGAAAGTCTAGAATAAAAGAATAGTGCATCAGCTTTGTAAAAAAAGATCCCTCAAAAAAGAAACGATCATGCTCGAATCACTCGAAAGAATCCGATCAAGACAGAAAAAAAATCCATGACTATGTATATATACACTACAGCTTGGGAAAAAAAGGCTCATTGAAAACACAGACACTTTGAGGAGATAAGGGGATGCCCATGTTGAGAGAGAATGAAGACACAACACACACACAAGGATGGGAATCATGGGACAGGAACCTTAGGTGGACTTTTTACCATGAGAAAGAAAGGAGTACGTAGCCATGCTTTTGTGTCAGTCTTACAATTTCCGTGAAACATTTCCTCGTCCTTTTTACGTTTTCCGCATCATTTCCATTTCCTCCATTCCAACCCATAAGTTAGACTCAAATGTATAAAAAAGGGGGATCTGTACTATAAGCCAACTTACAATTTCTTACACTTGATACTCTTCAATTCAACTTTCTCCATAGAATGGAGGCAAACAATGGGGAAAGGGGCGATAATGGAAAGTTTGTCGTGAGAGAGTCAACAATTTTAACAAAGTCATCGGGTTAATATTCCAAATTTATAAACTGGACAATAAACTTGGAGACTAATAATTAGTCTACAATTATTGTAGAGTTGAATATAAAAAATAAATTCATAATATTAAAAAAAAGGTCAAACTGAAAATTATTTTATTTTATGAATTTTCCCCACATTCAAATTGACCATTTCGTTCCGTGTCGTTGCGCACACAGAAAAAAAGGAAAAGATTTTACAAAAGAGAGAAAAAGAAAGAAATGACCAGTTGACATCCTGCGTACTTGGAACAGGAAAAATAAAAGCGGCCATCATGTCAAAAAAATGTCTATAGTCATTGACCAAAAAGAAAGTATAGGAAATTTTTTTTCTGGAATAAACTAAATCGTCAAATTATACGCTTCAATTGCTATTGATGAACTATACATTGAGGAACATTAAGGGAATATTACGAGAGAGAGAGAGGGGGAGAGGAAGGGATGACAATGGAGACTGAATTTAATTTCAACTTGTATGACTTTCTCCGAATCTAATTGTACACATTTGGTAGTGGTACTTTAGTGAGGGTAATTTAGAACCCAGGCTTGTTTACACTGCTGATGAACCTCCACTACTGAAAACAATTACGCTTTTATTTTATACCAAACTTGGCCTTGCTCAACCACTATTTTTTATCAAATCCCCCAATAATTCGTCATTCAAGCGTCAGTACTAACGTCATCCGCTCATAATTTCCTTTACAGAGAGATAGAGAGAGAGAGAAAGTCAGAATTAAAAGGCCTTGCCTATAAAAAAATAGAACATAAAATAAAATTGGATAATTTGTGTCCCTCAAGGACATTCCATAATGTTCATAATGTACTTTCTTTACTATGAAGTCTCTGAATCACAAGAAAAAAAAATTTGTTAATTCGTTTTTCACAAATGTTTCTAGAAACTAGTGAACAAATTTTTTTTGTTCAATTCAATTCAAAATTTAACAAACCAAGTAAATCTCCACTATCTTTTTTATCCAGTCACGAGTATTCAGTAAAGTTGTGAAAATTATACAAGAAATTTGAGAGTTGGACATAATTTAGTAATCAAATTATAATTTTTCAACGAGGACAAAAAGGAAAGCAAAGTTTCTCAACAAGAGCTTTTTGAGTGGCGTTCATTGTCTGTCTCTATAAATGGTGAAAGTCTGTATATGTACATGTGTGGATTTTCCAAGTGAAATGAAGATTCATAGGATTAAATCTCTTGTTAAGGAAGATTAATTGAAGGTTACGACTTGAACTTGGCTGAACTGAAGAGAGTCAAATCTTTAACTTTGTGTACGCATGACTTGCTTCATTTTATCTTGCCTTTTTTGATATACATTATATATAAATCTGTATACCGTATTTTCTACTATAAAATCCAGTATTTTTCACTTGAATACACATTAAGTGTATTTCATAAAGCCTAATATTAAATCTAATCCTTAGAGATCAGCATTTTTGACTCATTTTATTACTTTTATTACTCATAAAACCTCACGGGTTTTATGTAAGAAAATACGGTATATAAGGAGGTTAAAATGGTTTGAAACTTTCTTGTACACCTACTTGCCCACAATCTCAATAGAATATAGAACAATCCTTTGCCATAAGTGTAATAATATTACAAAACCGCCACTCCATTTTCTCTCTAAAAAAAGAGAAAATGGGGAGCCAGAGAATTTGAAATCGGAATCAGAATCTTTGTCTATATAAAAGTACTACAGATATACACAGAGAGACTCGCCAAGCCCACGCATAATGTTTACTTACATGGTCCATCCATTTGCACAAAAGTTACTCCATAGGAATCTCATGGAGATACATTGTGAGAGAAAGAGAGATAGTGTGTAAGATGTACCATCATTGAAGAAGGAGGGCCAAAATAGGACGCCAAAATTGGTTATATATAGTTTATACAGAGTGGCACATAACCTTTTGCTACCCCCCTACAGCCTAAACTATAAGCATCAGAAGAAATCCAAAATTATAGCTTTGTAGAGCTCTCAATTCTACATCTAGCTCCTCTACTTTCATTGACCCAGGTCAAAGGGTGTTTACGTTCTTAAATTTTGAGAAAAGCCAAAAAAAATTAATTTTTTATGAAAAAAATTCCAAATCTTCTTCAAAAATTTTTTTTTGACAAAAGTAATACTTTTATTTTGTAGCCCATTGGATTTTATGCCTACTTAAAAAGTTTCAAAGCATTTGGTCACTGTTTGAAAATTTTAAAAATAAAATTTTAAAACAACT